>PVJI01004758.1:50213-104573 GCA_004026765.1 Micronycteris hirsuta | reverse complement strand
TCTTTTCTGGTTGGATGTTTTTTTCTTTCTGCTGGTCCACTCCATTGATTTGAGTCCCAGTTTCCTTATCTCTATTGGTTCCCTGCAGATCTCTCCTCATTTGTTCAAGCAAGTTCATTAATTTTTCGTCGAATTCTGAAAGCATCCTTATTACAAGGGATTTGAACTGTGCATCTGATAGGTTGGCTATCTCTTGGTCAGTTAGCTCTGGGGTTTTGATTTGTTCCTTTCTTTGGGCCATTTTATTTCCCCCCCCCCTCGGTGAGCCTGTTACTGTAAGGGGGGCGGAGTCTTGGGGATCCCCTGTGCAGGGAAGTTCCCGGTAGTTGTGCTGTGACATAGCCTGTGGGGGCAGGACCTGGGAGCACAATGGCACCTTCTCCGCTCTCCGCACCCACACCATCTCCTGCAAGCAATTCGGGCCCCTCTGCGCTGGCTCCGGGGGTCGCTCTGGGGTTGCTGGACGGGCTGCACAGCTCCAATCCCCCGCGGGTCTCCCCAGCGAACTTTCCTGTGAGGCCAGGAGTTCCTCCTGCCACGGACTCCACCCCCACAGGCGCTCTCACTGTGCGCCTATGGGTTGCACACTGCTTTCTTTCCTGGTTTCTCTGCACGCGAATGCAGACCTGCCCAGTCCACCGGTCGGAGACCGCGCTTCAGTTGGGGCCCTGTCTGGGTGTGCTGTAGCCACGCGGGAACCGCCCCTCCAACCGCGGACCTGCCGTCTGCTCACTTGCTCGCCGCGGGGTCGCTGAGCGCTCTCCCTCTGCCCGCACCTTCCGGCTCACCAAACTAGATGAATGTATCTTCTTTAATTCCTTGGTTCTCAGACTTCCTCTCAATATGATTTTCTGTCAGATCTGGCTGTTTTTGGATGTGTAGATTTCTGATTTTTTTCCTTGTTTGGTTGTGCGAGGCGGTACAGTGCATTCACCTATGCCGCCATCTTAGGAAGTTCCTTGGATTCTCTTATAGCATGATATTAATATTACTGTATTTTTTGGACTATAAGATGGACTTTCCCCCAAAATTTGGGAGGAAAATGGGGGTGTGTCTTATAGTCCAAATGTAGCTGAATTATAGTCTGAATGTTATTTATGTTATTAAATATTTTACCACATTTTTTGCTTCAAAAATTTTTTTTCCTATTTTCCTCCTCTAAAACCTGGGTGCTCTTATGGTCTGAAAAATATGGTAGTTGGTAGAGTTGTGGTGGATCTTTTTCTCTAATTTTTAAAATTTTTTTATTTTTTATTATTTATTTTAATAATTTTATTTTTGTTATTTATTATTTACTTACTTTGCTCCTTTTTCTTCCTCTCTCACATTATTTCTTTTAAATTTCTATTTAAACCTAATACAATAGCTTCCCCTGTCTTACTCCATTTTACCTTCTTCATTTGCTTTCTTATTTACAATGTATAATTTACTTTCTCTCTTTGCATTACTCCAATTCCCTACTCTTATAAGTGCTCCTCCCTCTACCCTATCAAAATCATTTTTCTTTCAGTAAATCATCTCATATTTGCTTCTCCTTTTTTATAATAGTCTTAATCTCTTTACAACTTTATTAATACTGGTTCATTTGTTGTTGATACTGTTGATAGTGGGATTGTGTGTGGTAGTGATTTTTCCAGATGTGGATTTATTTCTTAGGCTTTATGGTTTTTTTGGACAGTACCTGCACAACAGCACACAAGATCTGGTGCCCCGAGTGACCTTCAGTCAACCAGCTGGAGGGAAGGACCTACCAAAGAATGACCCAACAACAATCAAAACCCAATTACAACCAGAGAACCAACATAAATGGCATAAAGGGCATCCCAAGAGCATCGAGTTCTGTAGATCAAGGAGACTACACCAATGAATCTCACAGGTCTCCTACCATAGAAGTTCACACCACAAAGACAGGAGTCAAAGCAGATCAATTTAAGAAGCAAAAGCAAACAAGGAAAGTCTCACAAAAAATGGGGAGAAAAAGAAACAACACCCTATTGAAAGGAAAGGAAGAATCCCCAGAAAGAGTGCTGAATGAAATAGAGGCAAGTAAACTATTAGACATTGAGTTCAAAACAATGGTTATAAGGAAAGTCAATGAGCTCAGTGAGAATTCTAAAACACTATAGGGAAGTTACAAGGAACTTACTGTGAACTACATCAGCATGAAAAAGGACATAAAAACTATCAATAAGAGCCAAGAGGAAATGAAGAATACAATTTCTGAACACAGTAGAAGGAATTAAAAGCAGGCTGGATGAAGCAGAGGATTGAATCAGCGAACCAGAGGACAAGGTAGAAAAAATTTCCAGAAAGAGCCAGAAAAGGAAAAAAGACGCAAAAAGAATGAAGTGGTATTACGGGAGCTGCAGACAACATGAAAGGTAATAATATCCATGTAACAGAGATACCAGAAAGAGAAAAAGAGGAGCAAGGGATAGAAAACCTGTTTGAAAAAGTAATGAGAGAAAACTTACCTAATTTGATGAGAGAAAAAGTCATAGAAGTCCATGAAGCACAGAGGATCCCAATCAAGATGAATCCAAAGAGGCCCACTCCAAGACATATTATGATTAAAATGGCAAAATTCTAAGCCGAAGAGAGAATCTTAAAGGCAGCAAGGGAGGAACAGGAAGTGATATACAAGGGGGCCTTGATAAGGCTAGCAGGTAAATTCTCAATGGAAACGCTTCAAGCCATAATGGAATGGCAAGAAATATTCCAAGTAATGAATAGCATAGGCCTACAACCAGGGCTACTCTACCCAGCAAGACTCTCATTTAAAATGGAAGGTGAAATAAAGAGTTTCCCAGACAAAAGAAGGCTAAAAGAATATACCTCCACCAAACCAGCACTGCAAGATATGCTAAAGGGACTACTTTAAGAAGAAGAAGAAAAACAGTGAGAGAGAGAAGAGCACAGGTACAAAGGAGAATGAATAGGTATCTGTCAATAACCTTAAATGTGAATGGATTAAATGCTCCAATCAAAAGACATAGCATAGCTAAATGGATAAAAAACATGACCTGCACATATGTTGCCTACCATAGTCCCATTTCAGTACAAAAGAGCTACACAGACTGAAAGTGAAGAGTTGGAAAAAACATTCAAGCAAATGGATAGGAAAAAGAAGCTGGCCTAGAAATACTTATATTAGACAAAATAGATTTTAAAACAAAGGCTATAAAAAGAAACAGAGAAGGACAATTCATAACACCCAAGGATAGGTCTATCAAGAAGACAAACATTGTTAACATATATGCACACAACATAGGATCATCAAAATATATAAGGAAAATCTTGGAGGACTCCAAGAAAGATATAGACAGCAACTTCAAATAAAAAATCTAACCCCACATCTACACAAACTGGAGGAAAAACAACAAACAAAGCCCAGGGTGAGTATAAGAAAGGAAATAATCAAGATCAGAGCAGAATTAAATGTAATATAGACTAAAAAATGATAATTCAAAGGATCAATAAATCCAGGAGCTAGTCCTTTGAAAGATAAAATTGACAAGACTTTAACCAGACTCATCAAGAAAAAAAGAGATAGAACTAAAATAAATAAAATCAGAAATAAAAGAGGATAAATTATAACTGATCCTAAGAAATACAAAGGATTGTAGAAATTACATCAAACAAGCAAATGTCAAGCAATCTGAAAACCTGGGTAAATTGACAAATTTCTGGAAACATATAATCTTCCAAAACTAAAGAAGAAGCAGAAAGCCTGAAAAGACTAAAAACACCTAGTGAAATTGAAGCAGTAGTCAAAAAACTCCCAGCACAGCCCTGGCTGGTGTAGCTCAGTGGATTGAGTGCAGGCTGGGAACCAGAGGGTCCCGGTTCGATTCCCTGTCGGGGCACATGCCTGGGTTGTGGGCCAGGTCCCCAGTGAGGGCCATGTGAGAGGCAACTACACATTGCTGTTTCTCTCCCTCTGTCTCCCTCCCTTCCCCTCTCTCTAAAAAATAAATAAATAAGTAAAATCTTAAAAAAAAGCCAACAAAAAAAAACTTCCAGCACAGAAAAGCCCTGGATGGGATGGTTTCACAGGAGAATTTTACAAAACATTTAAGTAAGATTTAACCCCTATTCTTTTTAAACTATTCCAAAAAATCCAAGAAGAATGAAGACTCCTAAACTTTTTTAATGAGGTCAGCATCATCCTAATCCCAAAAACAGATAAAGACACAACAAAGAAAAAAAACTACAGGCCAATATCACTGATGAATATAGATGCTAAAATTCTCAACAAAATATTGGCAAACTGCATCCAGCAATACATTAAAAAGGTCAAAAACCATGATCAAGTGGGATTCACCCAGTGATGCAAGGATGGTATAATATCAAAAAAAAACCCAATAAACATAATACATCACATAAACAAAAGGAAAGACAAAAATCATATGATCATATCAATAGATGCTGAAAGAGCTTTGATAAAACACAGCACCCATTTATGACAAAAAAGGTCAGCAAAGTGGGAGTAGATGTAGCATACCTTAACATAATAAAGGCAATATACAAGAAACCTACAGCCAACATCATACTGAATGGGCAAACACTTAAAGTTTTCCTCCTCAGATCAGGAACAAGACAAGGGTGTCTACTTTCACCACTTACATTCAACATAGTATTGGAAGTTCTAGCCACAGTGATCATACAAGAAAAGAAATGAAAAGTATCCAAATTAGAAAAGAGGAAGTAAAGCTGTCATTGTTTGCAGATGACATAATAGTGTACATAGAAAAGCCTGTAGAGTCCACCAAAAAAACTACTCAACCTAGCAAGTCAATTTGGCAAAACAGAGGGATACAAAGTCAATATTCAGAAATCAAAGGCATTTTTGTGCACCAACAATGAAATATGAGAAACAGAAATCAGAAAAAAAATCCCATTTACTGTAGCAACAAGAAAAATAATGTACTTAAGAATAAACATAAGCAAGGAGGTAAAAGACCTGTACTCAGAAAACTACAGTACACTGAAGAAACAAATTAAGGAATACATGAATAAATGGAAGTATATACTGTGATCATGGATTGGAAGAATTAACATCATTAAAATACCCATATTATCCAAAGCAATTTATAGATTCAAGGCAATCCCTATCAAAATACCAATGACATATTTCACAGATATAGAAAAAATATTTCAAAAATGTATATGGAACCATAAACAACCCCAAATAGCTGCAGCGATTTTGAGAAAGAAGAACAAAATAGGAAGGATCACAATACCTGATATAAAAATGTATTACAAGGCCACTGTAATCAAAACCATTTCATACTGGTATAAGAACAGACACATAGATCAATGAAACTGAATAGAGAGCCCAGAAATAACCCATGTCTCTATGGTCAATTAATATTTGACAAAGGGGGCAGAAGCATAAAATGGACTAAAAATAGTCTCTTCAACAAATGGTGTTGGGAGAGCTAGACAGGTATATGCAAAAAAATAAAACTAGACAACCAACCTATACCATACACACAAACTCAAGATAGATAAAGGATTTAAATGTAAGTCACGATGCCATAAAAGTCCTAGAGGAGAACATAGGCAGGAAATTGTATCCCGTGCAGCAATATGCCATGCAACAATATGTTCACTGATATGTCCCCTAGAACAAGAGATATAAGGGAAAGAATAAACAAATGGGACTTCATCAGAATAAAAAGCTTCTGCATGGCTAAAGAAAACATCAGCAAAATAAAAAGGGAACCAATGTTATGGGAAAGTATATTTGCCAATGATACCTCAAAAAGGGTTTAATCTCCAAAATATATAAAGAACTCACACAACTCCACTCCAGGAAGATAAAAAACCCAATTAAAAAAATGGGCAATAGACTTGAACAGACACTTCACCAAGAAGGACATACAGAGATCCCAGAGTCAGTGTCACTAGCCATCAGAGAGATGCAAATTAAAACTCCAATGAGATGCCACCTCACACCGATCAGAATGGCCATCATAAACAAAACAACGGACAAGTGTTGGAGAAGATGCAGAGAAAAGGGAACCCTAGTGCATTGTTGGTGGGAATGCAGACTGGTGAAGCCACTGTGGAAAACAGTCTGGAATTTCCTCAGAAAACTAAAAATGGATCTGCCTTTTGACCCAGCAATTCCACTGCTGGGATTATACCCTAAGAGCCCTGAAACACCAATCCAAAAGAACCTATGCACCCCAATGTTCATAGAAGCACTATTTACAATAGCCAAGTGCTGGAAGCAACCTAAGTGGTCATCAGCAAATGAGTGGATCAAGAAGCTGTGGTATATTTACACAATGGAATTCTACTCAGCAGAGAGAAAGAAGGATCTTATACCCTTTGCAACAGCATGGATGGAACTGGAGAGCATTATGCTAAGCGAAATAAGCCAAATGGTGAGGGACAAATACCATATGATCTCACCTTTAACTGGAAGATAATCAATAAAAGAAAAAAGCAAGCAAAATATAACCAGAGACATTGAAATAAAGAACAAACTGACAGTAACCAGAAGGGAGGAGGGAGAGGATAATGGGGGAAATGGGGAAGGCTTGTCAAGGATCATGTATAAAAGTCACATGGAGAAAGCCAAAGGGAGGTAGGATCAAGGGTGGGAGGTAGGGATGGGTTGGGTGGAGTCAGGGAGGGGAGTGGTGGTGGGGAAAATGGAGACAACTGTACTTGAACAACAATAAAAAAAGAGAAAAAAAGAATAATTCAATAGTTTATCATCAAATCTGTTATTAAATGTACATTTTTTTGTAGCTGAACTTCCTTTAAATTGAGAGTGTGTTGAGAATTTTTTAACACATGTAAATCATATGTAGATTTTGAATTTTGTTAAATTCTCTGCTACTTAATAAAATATTCTAGTGCTACATTATATTTCTTATATTGGCTTTATAACTGCCTCTTTTTAGTTTTTTTTCTCTAGAGAAAACAATATTCATCTTTACCTCTAAGAGTTTACTTTTAGTTAATGTTGTATCACTTTACATTTTTTATTTCACATTTCTCAATTCTTTCTGCATATTTTATTTTTCCTGTGTCACTAGCATAAACACTATTACAGCAACATAGTTTCATTTACCCACTTCCTACATCTTTTGTCCTAATGTTGTCATATTTTTCACTTGTATATATGTTAGAAAGTAAACTTACAGAATTATCTTTTTTGTTTTAATTAATAAGTTGTTTTTTAAAGGAAGTTAAGAGAAAAAGATTTTCTTATATTTATTCACATATTTACTTCTTCCAGTTCTTCATTTCCTATAGATATGAATTTTGATCTAGTATTATTTCCTTCAACCTGAAAAATATTCTTCAATATTTCCTGTGCTGCTGGTCTTCAGGTAACAGATTTTCTCAGATCATTAAAAAAGAAACTGCCTTCATTTTATCTTCATTTTGTAAAGAATTATTTGCAGCTGGATATAGAATTTTGGGCTGTCATTTAAAAAAACTTTTTTTTCAGCAATTTATGTCATTCCTTACAGCTAATGTATGGTCTTTTGTTTTAGCTGGATGCTGAGTGCTAACAAGGTCTTAATAGTGTTGAAGAGGTCTCCCCACTGTAGCTGCTCCAGAACTCTATTGTAACTCATAACTCTGCTTGACTTTTAGTATCTCTGTTCTACTCTCTGCCCCATAACAATTACTTTATTGTAAGCTCCTGTACTCGTTCCTTGAACATGAACAGCGTAGCTGTCAGCCAAGAACTACCCAGAATACCCCATTTAGAGTTCTGGGCTCCTATTTACTGATAATGTTTAGATTCCAGCCCCTTCTGTATCTTCAAACTGATGCGAGAATCCTTAGCAAAGTTGGAATGCTGTACTCTGGACTCCAGTTCCAGCTCCACTTGTTTGATGGAAAGCAGAGTGGGATGGTTGGTGTTATATGTCATGGTCACCTTGCGAGCTTCTCCATTTTCCAATGCCTAAAAATAATAATATTTAGTATTTTTCCCAGTTTTATAGCATTTGTGGTATGCTGGAATCAGTACATACCAGCTCATTAGAGGCAGATTTTTAAATTTTAGGGCTTTTGCCAGCCAGTTGTCAAACCATTGGTAGCATGAAATCAATCAAAGAGAACTGTGTGTGCCATAGAAACAGGAAAATGCTACAAATCGTTTTTTTCTTTATTAGGGAACTGGTTAAACATTTACCAGCACACCACTGTTCATGGTACTAATTATGGTACTAATTACTCCATTACTCCTTGCTTCTCTTTCACTGGGAAAGAATTGAGACTTGAGGCTGAGAAACCAAAGGAGATAGAAATAAGTAAGAGAAGGGAAGTCATCCTAAAGGTGCTTTAGTACCTGCCAATTTAGTTACCAATTTTCTTCTTTCGATTACTTTTGACTTTACAAATTCCAGTTTATGCTTAATATAATGGCATGTTGGATTTTGTCACTTGAAGCAAATGTGTTCTAATTCACAATTCTATCTTTAATGTAGTTAAAATCCACATCTTCTGTGAGTCTCCCCTGATGCCTTTGCCTGTGACACCCCATTTCATTAGCACAGATACTGACTTTCTAGTCTTTCCCTAAATTAGACATAAAGTTATGTTATTCACTACAGTCACTATTGTGCTATATGTCCTCAATTCAATTGGATGCTATGTTAGGACAAGAAACATTTTTTCTATATTTATTTGTTTCCAACCTAGTGTTTAATGAATGTAGAAACAACACATTGATTGACTTGTTGAAACTCAACAGACTCCTAATGATGGCTTGACATCTGAATCTATTTAAGTATACACGTTCTTTGCAGAAAAATCTATTTCATTTTTGTTTCTCTTTAAATCAACTTGTCCTGTTTATATGGCACTGCATCATCAACACAATTACTTCTTTTAGAAGAGATGAGTTTAATTAGTTAAATATCAATCCATGGATTTAGTAAAATGGTCAATCGGATGTATTTATCTTAACAAACAAGATAATTTGATGTGGCCTAGTTATTTTAGTGAGTAGTTATTATAGTTTATCAAATGTGCTTCATCTACCATGATATGATTGGATGATTGTGATTAACCTTCAAGTACCCTTATTATCTCTCTTCTCACTTGAAATGGAGACTACAAGGGATCTAAAAAAACATCTGTGTCTGTTTTACTCTGTTCAGGAAATTCTTCTGGCTCTGTATCTACTCTCTTCCTGAAATTTTTTAGTGCTGGCCTTATATCTCCTTTTTACAACTTATTTTCACATAAGTAGAATTCTCTCTCTCTCTCTGGATATTCTCTTTTGTAGAGTAATCAGGTAGCCTTGGGCTCCCGTTTTAATACTACTTACATTATACAAAACAAACAATTAGGAGACACAATAGATAAAACAAAATTACCATAAGATTTAAGGTGTAAGCATAACAAATTAGAGGCCATTTTCATTCTGAGACCTGTCCGAAAAGTTGAGAAATATTTAAACTGTCTTTTTTAAAATTCATATCCAGTTCAACAAACACAAATTTGCAGATGAGAAAACTGAAACTCAAAGACAGGGAAATGTCCTGCCCTCAGTCATGTGATTGATTAACTTCAAAGTTGGAAGTAGTTCCTTGGTCTGATTGTTTGTCCACAGCTCCCTCCACTATGTCACATATCTTAAGTGAAATTGTCCTCTCTTTTATTTTGTCTTACTTAGCTGCCTGAAGGTTGGAATATTCTTTCCTCATTGGTTTTTGACTCCTTCTCTTTTTCTGCCCTATTTTTATGCTATTCTTCACAGGAAAAATTCTATAACACATTGGCTTTACTTGCCCTCACCTTTCCTTCACTCTCCATTTGCTTTTTAATTCACTCCAGTCTACCTTCATTCCATCCCACCTCTAACCTCCTGAAAGATGAATGTCAGTGTCACCGTTGATTTTGTGTTGTCAAATCCATTGTCACTTCTCTGTCCTTGTCTTATTGAGCTCAATGTGCAAAACTTTCCTTTTTTGGAATCTGTGAATCACAAACTGCTGATTTTCCTTCTCCCTCACAGGCTGTTCTTTTTCAGTTTTTATTGTCTCCTACTCCCCTAACTAATCTCTAAATGTTAAAGTGTCTCAGAGCTTCTCAGCATTCTTTTCAATTTACACTCTTATAGTAGGCTGTCTCATCCACTTCAGTGGATTCAAACATCATCTAGATACTGGTAACTTTCACACATAACTCACCAGCCCTTTCCATTAAGCTTTAAATTTATTTATAAAACTACCTACTTGACATTTTCCCTTGGATGTTAAGTAAGATTTCAACTAAACACGTCTAAATTGGAACTCATGATTTCTAACCCACCCCCAAGTGTGTTCTTGCCAATCTTTTCCATCCTTGAAAATTATTCAGCCATTTGCCCAAGTTAAAAAACAAAACAAAACTGAAAAACCATGATTAGAAAACCTGACAAAAACATTACACAAAATAAAATTATTATCCAATGTACCTCATGAACATAGAAGTAAAAATCTTTAAAATATCAAATAAAATCCAATAGCATATAAAATGGATAATACAAGTGGAATTTATCCCTGGTAATATTTGGTTTAATATTAAAAAGTCAATTAGTATAACTCACCGTATTAATAAAGGACAAAAAGCATATGATGATCCAATAGGTGGAGAAGAAATATTTGAAAAAATTTATACCTTGATTTTAAAATTTATACAATTTTTACATTGATTTTATACATTAATTTTAAAATTTATACATTGATTTTAAAAAATCTCTTAACACTGTAGGAATAAAAGGAATTTCTTTATCTCGATAAAGGCATCTATGAAAAACCAACAGTTAACATCATTCTTAATGGTGAAAAATTGAATGCTTTCCCCTGAGACCACCAACAAGGTAAGGATGTCCATTCTTACCACTTCTATCAATATTTTAATGGAAATTCTAGATGTTACAATAATAAAAAATAAGGAAATAAAATGCATACAAATAAGAAATGAAGCAACTATGTCTTTATTTATAGATAACATATATGTCAAGGTAGAAGGGACTAATGAACCTTCAAAAAAGCCACCAAAACTGGTATATTAATTTAGTAATGTTTCAGATAAGTCAGCATACTAAAATCAATTGCATTTCCTATACTTAACTGCATAAAAAGACAAAGTGAACTTAGAAAAAAACAATTGCAATTAAAATAAAAAAGAATAACATACTTAGGAATACATTTAATAAGACTACTACATTAAAAATTACAAAACACTGCTAAGAAAAATTAGAGAAGGAGATGGAGAGATATGCTATTACAGTGACTGGAAAACACACTACTGCTAAGTGCTGATATTCTATATGGACTCAATGTGATTTCTATAATAATCCCACCAGGATTTTTAAAAGAAACTAATAGGTTGATTCTAACATTTATATGGAAATGCAAAAGAACCAGGATATCCAAAGCAATCTTGAAAAACAAAGTTGAAGGACTTAACCTGGCTTTAAGATGTGCTATCCAGTTGCAGTAATCAAGAAACTGTAATTCTGGCAAACGGATATATAAATAGGTGAATGGAACAGAATAGGGAGTATAGAATTAGATCTATAGTGATATAATCATTTGATTTTCAACAAAGTCACCAAGCTGTATTACAGGTAAAGGAAATACTTTCTGACAAAATATACTAGAACAAGTGGATATCTGTATAGACAAAAATAAACTTTAACCCATATCTCACACCATAAAAACAATTAAAAATTGACACAAATATTAGATGTAAACATAAAGGGTGAAACAATAAAGATTCTAGGAGAAGAAGCAGGAGAATGTCTTTGATATCTTTAGAGTAGGCAAAAGTTTCTTAGATAGGACACAGAAAATAATTAAAAGAAATAATTGGTAAATTTGATTTTATCAAAATTAAGTACTTGTCAAATGACACTAATAAAATTAATATTAATTTAATTATACTGCATAAAATATGGCTAAAACATGCATCAGACGAAGGACTGATATCCAGAATACATAAAGGAATCCTGTTACTCAATAATAGAACTACAACTCAATTTTAAAAATGGGTAAACACATGGACAAAGACAATGGGTGGGGGGAGGATTGAATGTGGGAGGTTGGGGTGGGTAGGGCAGGGGGAGAGGAAGAGGGAGAAAATGGGGATGGCTGTAATTGAACAACGGTAAAAAAATAAAAATGGGTAAACAGTTTAAACATATACTTCAGTAAAAAAACTATGTGAATAGTCAATAAACACATTAACATTAGAGTTATCAGGTAAATAAAAATTTAAATCACAATGAAATATGCTAAACAAACACCAAGGTGGCTAAAATTAAAATCACTGACAACACCAGGTGTTAGCAAGGATATGGAATAATTGGCTCTCATACATTGTTGATGGGAGTGTAAAAGGTTATAATTGCTTTATAAGAAAGTTTAGAAACTTCTTAACAACATATATCTATCCTATGACTCAAGAGTTCTGTTTCTATCCAGAGAAATTAAAACATGGCTATAAAAATAATTATATGAGAGTGTTTGTTAAGTTTATCCCTAATGTATAAAACTGTAAAGCCCTGTTGTCTATCTACAAGTGAGTGACTAAACAAACTCAGATAAAATGGTATACCATTTAGTAATAAAAAGGAACAAACGATTGCTATATATAGCAACATAAATGGATCTCAAAAATCTTATGCTTATTGAAAAAAGCCTTTCACAAAAGAGTACATAAATTATGGTGTCACTTATATGAAGTTTAGACCAAGCAAAACTAGTCTATGTGGCAAAAAAAAAAAAAAAAAAAAAAAAAGAATATACCTGGGAAGGTATATATAAAAGAAATTTCTGGATGATGGTAATATTCTGTATCTTAATAGGAATTAGGGAAGTGGTTATCAATTAAGGACAGTTTTGATGTCCAGGTTATTTTTGGCAAAGTCTGGAGACATTTTTAGTTGTTACAACTGTAGGAGAGTATGTGTAATGCTATTGACATCCAGTGGGTAGAGGACAGGGATGCTGTTAAACATTCAACAATGCCCTGGACAGCTTCCAGAACACAAACTTATCTAAAGTTGAGAATAGTGTCACACTTTAAAATCCTGGGTCAGGACTACACAAGTGTATGCATGTCTCAAAACTCATTGAATGGTATGCTTAAGACTTGCATTTCATTGTATGCAAATTTTTCTATAAAAATAGAAGAACCCAAACCACATATTGATTCTAATTAGTACCATGCATACTGTAGCAGGGGACAGGGGTGAAGTGTTTTGATGTTCTCAATTGTTTTCTTTCATCCTAAGAACACCAAACAAAACAAAACAAACAAAGCACAAAACAAAACAGATCCATGCATGGACAGTAGGATAAATAGATGGTTATATGATAAAGTATATAGTAAAATGTTAATTGTACAATCTATGTGGTGAGAATATAGGTACTCCTTATTCAATTCATTGAACATTTCTGCAAATTTAAAAATTTTTATGATAGAATGTTATCATCCTTTATTTCTTCCTTTAATTCATCTACCCATACTCATTCTATCAGTATGTCCTGCTTATTCTATTATCAAAGTATGTCTTGAACCAGTTTAGTTCTTTCTATTTCTATAGCCATTGACTCAGTCTAAGGTACCAACAAATCTCTTTACTAGACCACAGCAGTAGCTTGCTAACTGGTCACTTTCTGCTTCCTCTCATGCTTCTTTATAACCTATGCTTCCTTTTGACTGCAGCCAGAGGGGTCTTCTCAAAACAGAGCTGACATACAACACTCACAAGTTAAAACCTTCCAAACTAGCTGCTAATTGTCCTTTCTGCACTTGGGGTAAAGTCCTGCTGCCTTGTCAGGTCCTATGAAGATTGACTAGATCCAGCACTTGCCTATTCCTTGAACTTTTCTCTCTGTCGTCCACTGTTTCACTCTATCCAGCCACTCTAGATAACTTTTATTTTTTGAACATGTCATACTATTCCCCAGCTGTTTTCTCTACATCAGCTGTTTTCCCTGGCTCTTGATATGGATAGCTCTTCTTTTTATTCAGGTCTCAGTTAATATGCTACTTCCTTTCTCTTCATCTAAATTACTCTCTTCCCATCAATTTTCTTTCATATCACCTGTCTTCCTTTATAGCAGCTATTTGAATTTATCTTGTTTATTCGTGTACTCTCTTTAGATTGTTAAAGTCCAGTAAAGCAGGGGCCATATCCATCTTGTCCATTGCTCTATCATCAGGCACCAGAATAGTGTTTGGCATATGTTAAGTGCAAAATAAATATTTGTTTTCTAAGTGAATGGATAGATGATGTATTCAGAAGGTTTTTTATTCAGTGCCCTAGAAATTTCCACAGACTGGTGAATGGGATTACATGAGGCACTCTCTTAGACAAAGAAAGCATCACAAAGAGATTTACAGAGGAATATGAAACAGATGATCTCAAAGTTGGTCCTTCGAGCATACACAGCTCTGGATTCAACTCACTATCTTGATTTTTTCATTGATTTATCTCAGGAATAAAGGATTAGTTAAGTGAATTATGGAATGTACTTCCTGACAATGGAATCCCTGTAGTTATTAAAAATCATGTTGTAGAGGAATATTTATTGATACAGAAAAGTTCATGATATATTGCCAAGTAAAAAAGCAGGCTTCAGAAGAATGTGCTCAATATTATCTCTAGATCACTGAGAACACTGAACGACCTCATCTCGTTCTTAACAACACTCTTCCAAGGTTGTTAGGAAATTATTTTCCTTGCCTTGATCTTCTGGAGGCAGACACATTTGGCCACTTTTGGAATTAGAGGGACTGGGTATTTTTGGAAACCCCCAATATAGAAAGGCCTTGAAATAGGCATAATTCATAGGATACTTATTTAATATTAAATGCTAATAGCTTGCTAGAAATTATGGAGACAGTGAAATTGACCAAGAAGGGGTTTGTATTGCATTATATTATATTATATTATATTAATTATATTATATTATATTTATTATATACTATGAAAGAGTTTAATTCCAACTGTGTCACAAAACTAAGTCCTGTGGTATAATAGGGGAGCTGGATGAAGTACTCCATTCTGAATGCAACAGAGATTCATCTCTCTGAATGGAACTAAATTTTTCACCCCGACCTTTAATATCTAAATTATAATAATCTGAGAATCCTTTCTGTGTGACTATAAGAATCCAGTCCTGTAACCCATTTATCTCCAAGGTTCACTGGCAGAGTACTATATTGCCAGTATTTTCCTGGGGCTGCCATAACAAAGTACCACAAACTGAGTGGCTTAAACAATAGAAATTCATTGTCTCACAGTTCTGGAAGCTAGGAGTCCAAAATTAACGTGTTGGCCTGATTAGTTCCTTCTGTCTGTGTTGGGGGGAGTGGTGAGGAAAAAATGGAGACAACTGTACTTGAACAACAGTAAAAAAATAAATAAATAAATAAAAATGGAAAATCTGTTCCATGCTTTTCTCTGAGCTTCTGGTAGCCTCTGGCGTTCCTTGGTTTGTACATGGTATTCTTCCTGTGTCTTCAGGCTCTTTCCCCTCTATACATATCTCTGTTCAAATGTCCCCTTTTTGTAAGGACAGAATCCATAAAACCTGTTTTTCAGGTGATCAGTTGCAGGTTGCTGAGCGAATGGGTGACTGAGTAGGGGCTTTTGGCAGTCCTTGGTGACTTGGAATATATTTAGTACTCAGCAAAACTTTTTTTTTAAAAGATTTTATTTATTTATTTTCAGAGAGAGGAGAAGGGAGGGAGAAAGAGCAATGTATGCTTGCCTCTCACATGGTCCTCATTGGGGACCTGGCCTGCAACCCAGGCATGTGCCCCAACTGGGAATTGAACAGGGACCCTCTGGTTCCCAGCCGGTGCTCAATCCACTGAGCTACACCAGCCGGGCTTCAAGCAAAACTTTTGACAAAGAATGTATTTAGTACTCAAGCAAAACTTTGTCACTCTGGAACAGGTCACCACACCAACCATGTTAAAAAATATATGAAAATGTGGTTAACAATCTGAAAGGGAAATTCAATTAGATTTATTTTATTTTCTTTATCAGTTGATATTTTTGGACCTCTTCAGAATCTAAAGAGATACTAGACATAGCTTTCTTACATTTTCTTCCTTGGACCAACTAACTGCCAACGTAATGCCAATTAACACACACCATGTTACCATGGGCACAGTGAGAATTCAAGCTTAGCTGGCTCATGACCTGAGGAAATGATGATTTCCATTTAGCTTTGAGGAACCTGATGATTTATGGCAGGTGCTAGTTGGATGTCAACATCCTTAGACCTATTAGACAACTGGAGAACATGAGACTGTTTCCTAATGTGAAACTAACATCTTTAAGGGCTTACTAAAAAAAAATGAATACTTTAATACCTATTTCATTCATTTAACACTCCAGATTTGACAAGTTACTCCTCCATAATTTTATTTGATTTTTATTGCAAGGCTGCGATACGGGGAGAAGGTTAGAATTATTATCTGTATTTTAGATGTAGAAAATTTGAAACTCAGAAAGATGAAGTAATTTGGCCCAAACTATATAACTACCAAGTGGCAAAGCCAGACTTGGAAAACAGGTTTTATGGATCCTGTTCCATTATTCTTCACCTGTTCGTATTCAGTATATTCCATCCCTCAAGACACCACATTTTAAAAGAGATAGTTTATGGAGAATTTTAGCATTATTTCACTAAGGATATTTTTTTCTAATGAGAGGAAATTCAAATGAGAGGAAATTCAGCTCAAACTGGCTTTAATAAAATGGAAAACGGTTTTTGGACTTACATTTCTAGGCAGTCCAGGATTGAACCGTAGCTTGATCCAAGATGCTTAAAATATGCTAGGGAGACTTACTTTTTCTCCCTGTCCTGACTCTGTTTTTTACTGTGTTGAGTTCATTCTCAAGTTTCCCAAAGTGAGCAAGATACCTGGCAGGGACTCTGGACCATAAGTGTTCCAGTGTCTGCATCCAGTGGCAAACAAACAAGAGAACAAATATTCCTGGCAGCTCTTAAGTATGAGGAATTATGTTGATTGGAGCAGCTTCAGTTGGGAGCCTACCTCAGAGCCAGTCACTGTGACTAGGGTGACTTGGTGTGCTGATATACCAAGTTGAGTAACAGACTTCACTTCAGTTGGAATGGAACCACACATGGACTGAAAGTAGGCATAGGATGATTCTCCAAAGAAAATGTAGTGTGATAATTCCATAAAAGAAGGGGACTGGGTGCTGGGTAGCCAAAGCAATAAATTTCTTCCATAAGGAGCCACTTAAATTCCTGGTTGTATTTTCTAGTTGCTTGAGGAAACTAAACCCACTGTCTACCAGGCAATAGCTCTCTTCACATTGTGCCACATCATAATGCAGGGAGAGTCACAGGTAAACTGTGAAGAAAGTAAAGGCTGTTTTATTGTGCCATAGTTCCCCATTCTGAACCCAAGTCCCCCAGACTAAAGCAGCTGAGTGACTTGTACCAGGGTGGCAGTTTGCTATGCTGGTTCTTAACTAGCTTCTAGTTAAGTCCCAATTCCTTCTGGCCATTTTTTCCCCATAAATTACTTTATTGTTGTTCAATTACAGTTGTCTGCATTTTCTCCCCACCACTCCCTGCCATCCCAGCCAAACCCACCTCCGTCCCTTGCACCCACCCTCCCCCTTGGTTTTGTCCATGTGTCCTTTATAGTAGTTCCTGAAAATTCTTCTCCCCACAGTCCCCTCCCCATCCCCTCTGGCTACCATTAGATTGTTCTTAATTTCAATGTCTCTAGTTATATTTTGTTTGCTTTTTTTCTTTTGTTGATTATGTTCCAGTTAAAGGTGAGATCATATGGTATTTGTCCCTCACCATTTGGCTTATTTCGCTTAGCATAATACTCTCCAGTTCTACACATGCTGTTGCAAAGGGTATAAGATCCTTCTTTCTCTCTGCTGCATAGAATTCCACTGTATGAATGTACCATAGTTTCTTGATCCACTCATTTGCTGATGGGCACTTAGGTTGCTTCCAGCACTTGGCTATTGCAAATTGTGCTGCTATGAACATTGGGGTGCATAGGTTCCTTTGGATTGGTGTTTCAGGGCTCTTAGGATATAAGTCATGACACCATAAAAGTCCTAGAGGAAAATATCAGCAGGAAAATTTCAGACATTCCATGCAGTAGCATCTTCACTGATACGTCCCCTAAAGCAAGGGACATAAAGGAAAGAATAAACAAATGGGACCTCATCAAATTAAAAAAGCTCCTGCATGGCTAAAGAAAACATCATTAAAATGAAAAGAGAACCAACTATATGGGAAAACATATTTGCCAATGACTCCATGGACAAGGGTTTGATCTCCAAAATATATAAAGAACTCACACAACTCCACTCCAGGAAGACAAAAACCCAAATTAAAAAATGGGCAAAAGACTTGAACAGACACTTCTCCAAGGAGGACATACAGAGGGCCCAGAGACATATGAAAAGATGCTCAGCATCACTGGCCATCAGAGATATGCAAATTAAAACCACAATGAGATACTACCTCACACCAGTCAGAATGGCCATCATAAACTGTGGCAGTGATTTCCATACACGTGTAAACACGCAGTCCTGAGAATTTACACGTTTTGAGCACAGCTCCGTGTGATTCCTGTGTGAGCAAGTGCGGATCATGTCTGTGGAATGGGAATTCTCTAATAGGAATTTGGCAAAGGTGTATCTTAAAAAATTCTGGCTTGCTGATCCCTGAATATTGCTTTAACCTGGTCGCGTCTGCCACCGGATCTGAATCAACATCCCAATGCCTCGATATGAGTAATCCTACCTGTTCTGCTTAATTCCATGAATAATCAATCCAATGTAAATGTGTCTTAATGCCTCTAATAAAACCCCCGGCTAAGCAACCCACGAGGTCTTTCTCCCCAAGATGGGGGATGGTGGAGGAGACCCGTGGCCGCCGGATTCCTTCCTCCCACGTGTCTCAGTGTGAGATGTATACACGCAGTTGGTTATGGTCACCCACGTGTTTCGGCTGGGACGAGATCCCCACGGCAATAAACAAGCAACAGATAAGTGTTGGAGAGGATGCAGAGAAAGGGAACCCTAGTGCACTGCTGGTGGGATTGCAGACTGGTGCAGCCACTGTGGAAAACAGTCTAGAATTTTTTCAGAAAACTAAAAATAGAACTGCCTTTTGACCCAGCAATTCCACTGCTGGGATTATATTTTCTGGCCTTTCTATTCCCATGTTCATGACTGCCATACCCACCTGTAATATAAGCCAGTTTCCTACCTATCTGGTACTTGGGGGTGTTCTCTCATGTCTTTGCGCCTTTGCATGGATTCCATATTCTCTGTGGTATGCTCCTCTTACCTTTGGCTTCCTGATAGAGTCACACCTACTTATCCTTCAGGACGGTTTAATGATGATGTACACTCTGAGCTTTTCTGATCCTGACCCTCCAGGCAGAAATAGCATTCCCATAGGACCTTATACATTTAACACAGTAACATAGTTATTGAGTTATAATTATTGACCTCCTCTTCTAGAGCTTCAGGACCACGAATTGATCTCATTTGCCTTGTATTTGGCAACCATCCTAGGATTGGCCCACAGTAGGTTACTAATATGTATTTAGTAAATTGATGAATGGACAGGTGAATATGTGAATGAATCATGGGTAATAATTAAAGGTATCAACCCTACTCAAGGGCCTTTATCATTTTTTCCCTTTTCTGATATCAAAATGCAGGCAGAGGAAATGCTTTGGGACATTCCTACCCAAAGCCAGCATTGGGAAAGGAAGCAAAGAGCAATCCTTGGGGCTGAACTTCCCAGGATCACATTTGTGGGAGATAATAGTTTGCAAAGAACTTACCACTTGCCATCTTTGCAATGACAACAGGAACTGAAGGAGTAGGTTTGGAAAACTCAGAGACCTGCAGCCCAATTAATGTCTGACTACTCATTATGGCAGGAAGCTTGTGCCCACATTGCAGAAGCTGCACAAAGGAGTGGCTTCATTAACTAACTTCTCGCCCTTGGATAAGACTGCCAAGGGAGATGATGTTGCCGTCTAACAGGAGATTACCAGTGAAGGCAGCTCCCATCTTACAAGCTATTATCAGAATATTATGATCAACTTGTAGCATCTCAGAATCACATGATTAGCAGGATATATATAGCTGGAAGTCAAGCATCAAAAATAATTGCCCAACATTGAAAAAAATGGCCTATGAGAAAAAGTTACAGTAATTAGCTTATTTTACCTGGAGAAGGAAAATACAGGAGAAATTTATGGCACTAACAGGCTTCAAGTCCATGAAGGATAATTCTACAGGATGGTGAATTTAAACTGATAAGAACAGATACTACACTTGATCTTAGCCAAAAGGCTGCAAAGCAATACAAGATAGTGAATTTATAGTTGTACATGTTAAAGGAATTTTTCCTGTTGTCCTTTCTCCATTTCCTGCTTGATTTCTCCTCTGTGATATGTGGTGAAAGATAATAAGTGGTGACTTCAGAAAACATATGAAGAAAAAATACTTTGGAAGTTTTCAGCCTGATTGTGCCATCTTGCAACTCTCTCCCTCTCCCTCCAAAAAGAAAAACACAAAAAGGAGTATGGATACCATCTGCAAGAGTTCTTTCCTCTTTTACAGCCATCCTGTCACCATCTGCTGAAATCCTCAGCCCACCTGCAGAGTGAACAACATTGTCTTCCAGAAATGTACAATCACCTCCAAGACTGAGGACAGGAACAAGGGGATCTTTTTTTTTTTTTTAGCACTTTCAAGTGAGCTTTTCACCCTGCAACCCACCTGGTTCCCTTAGTTAATATACTGCCTGTTCAACCAAGTTTACGTCTGAACAGGGGTAGTTTGGGGGTTAAACAGAATCTTAGCATTTTTTTCTCCTTGGCTTTCTTCTTTGAAATGTTTATTTCTTGTGGTGACTCAGGTGCTGTCACTAAAGTTGAGAAGAATTTAGAGGTTATTTTTGGAAGTGGCCATAAGGGATTTTCTTTGCTTCAGAGCAGAAACTTTTCTTTCAGCCAAATCCTGGTGCATTTCCTATACGTAATTATGGGTAAAGTTGGTTTTCTTTGCTGATATTGAACAAGTGGCCTGTGAAGTTCCAAAAGGGAAGTGGCTAAATATTTCTCAAAGAAATATTATTTGAGGCAGGAAAATGCTTCGTTTTGGAAAGCTGTCCTATATATTGCAGGATAAGCCAAGCAACATACTTTCCTTTCTTGACTTCCATTTGTTAAATTCTATTGGTGCTCGCTGTCTCTGTGGCAACTCCAAAGACCCCACACATTTCCAAACACACCCTGAGGATGCTGTAACAACCGCCCCCAACCCCCCTCCCTAAAATTGAGAACTATTAAGCCTGCCTTGCTTCCCTACCTTTTGCTATTTCAGGCTATTTCAGAGAGGAGAGGAGAGGTTTAGCTGTTGCTTCCTGCTCAGGTGAAAAGATTCTTGTTTGTGTAGCTTCAAACTATGAGATCAGGGCCATAAGCTACCTGAAAGAGTATAACGTTATGAAAAATTGAGAGTGGATCTGGCAGAGGCACCTCTCAGGCTAGTCTCTCTCCCTCCCTGTCTCTCCCTGTTGTTCTCCCTTCTGCCTCTCCCTCTCTTTCTCTGTCTCTCTTTTTCTATCTTTCCTTATTCCTCACATATACATACACACAGTATGGTTCTTAAGTCTGAATCTATGTGAAATACATTCCATGTGAAACAGGAAGAAGTTCAGAGAGCAAAGAAGGCTTAACTCAAATAGCCAATTATCAATCAATTTGTAGTATTAATATCCATTGTTTGCAACTGGTCTATGTGTACATATTCTCCTAACAAGTTCATTTCACAATTATATTATTGGGTGTCATGACAATGTCTATGACTAGTCTGGGCTATTATTTTTATTATTTATATATCATTTATTAATTTATTTATTTACCTTTTGTGGGCCTCACCCTATGTTAATAACAAGCCACAATCCAACTATAATTGCCCCATATTTTATTCATGCATTCATCAGATTCAGCCTCTCTTAACCAGTTTATCACTTTCCTTAGGAGAAAGAGCTTATGTTGACTTCTATTTTCCATTTCTGAAACAACATTCCCTTCAAAAAACAGGAAAATAATTACATAGTAGAGCAGGCCCTTCAAGGCTATTTCTACATAGGACATGAGCTTTGCCATTCAATGGCTGACTTGCTAGGCAATCAGTTATACTGCACAGTCAAGCCAATTCAGTTGGCTTAGCATCTAGAATAATCACTTATGTGGTAATTCCTCTGTTTTGTGGCAATCAACAAACATGGATTTACCATCATAATGATGTATTTAATAGATTATGTTTTCTCATTTCTACACAGAACTGTTGCATTTGTGATTCAAAGCTATTTTTTTGTATGAAGAGTTAAATCTTTTTTCCTTCATTTTCCTTTTAATTGAATTTATTGGGGTGACACTGATTAACAAAATTCTACAAGTTTCAGGGGCACAGTTCTACAACACATCATCTGTACACTGTATTGTGTGTTCACAACTCCAAGTCAAGTCTCTGTTCATCATCGTTTATCCCCCATTCCCTCCTCAACACCTCCAACTCTAGCAATCACCGCAGTGTTGTCCACGTCCATGAATTTTTTTCTCCGTTTTGTTTTTTGCTCAGTCCCTCTAACCAACACCCCCACCCATGACAGCTGGCAGCCTGCTATTTTTAATCAACAACTTCAAACTTGTTAACTATATCTATGTACTACATACCATGTTTATTAGTGAGGACAAAGACAAAGGGGTCAGGTGTTGTGGAAAGATAACAGGCTTAGGAGTCAGAGAGATAAGACTTCAGGAGCTTTTTGGGCATCATTTAACCTCTCTGAACTGCAGTTGCTGGGCTAAGGTGAGGATTAACATCACAGCAAGTACTGCACAGGGCCCAAGAGTAAGTATTCAATAAGGAGCTGTTGCCATTATGATAAATGAGACACAACTTCCACTCTGGAGCCACATTACTCATTATAATTATGTAAAATCATAAATTCCCTCTCTCTATAATGTCATGCCTTATCTTTATTTTAAATTCTTAAAAAACTCTAAATTTAGCATATATATTTTTTATTGAGCCACCACATATCCAAAGTTTGTATCCAGTCTTTTTCCCTGATATCTGAAGATAATTTATAAGTGCTAGGCAGACTACACATGACCCTGCCATAGCTCTGTTTAGGATATTATCTCACAATTGATCAAAATAATCTGGAACTGAGTCATCTACTGTAGCTTATAGGAAAATAAGCTGTGTGTTACTTACTGTAGGCAACTTTAATGCTGTGGAGTTATTTAAAAATCTGGTGTTCACCACTTACAGTTGAAAGTGCATGAGCAAACTAGGAAGACAATATAATTATATATATTAAAATAAGTTAACATAAATGCTTCGTGTGGCCACAGACCAAGACTTCAGTAAGAGAGCTCCCTGACACACACACATCTATTCAATGTGTGCCTTACCAACAAAAGTTTATAGTAGATTCTATAAGCTCATATTGTAGAATGGTGGTTATTTGGTTATGTAGCTGCTTTCCATCCTGGAAAGGAAAAAAACAGTCCCTTGAAATAAGGGACTCTTCCTATTACCTAACATTTTGCACCAAACCATCTGAAAATTTAGTGGTTTATAATAACAGTAATATTTATTCTGCTTACACATCTCCAATTTGAGCAGGGCTTGCTCAGAACAGCTGATTTCTTCTCCGTGTAAAGTTAGCTGGGGTAACTCAAAGGCTGGGTGCTGGAATCATCTTAAGCAGTGGTTCTCAACTGGGGGTGCTTTTTTCTTTCTCCCCAGTGGATATTGGCAATGTGTAGAATCATTTTTGGTTGTCACATTTTGAGGGGTGTGCTATTAGCATCTAGTGGGTGAAGGACAGGGGTACTTCTGAATATTCTATAATATATAGGACCCTCCTCCACTCAAAAGAATTATTCTTCCCAAAATGTCAATGGTACCAAGGTTGAGAAACTGATATAAAGTTTTGTCACTCTATGTCTGGTGGTTGGTTCTATGTCTTCATGGAGGGCCTGAGTCCCTCTTCATATAGAGCTCTTTAAAATGGTCTCTCCACTCTCCGTATGGAATCGGTTGGGCTTCCATATTACATGGTAGCTGGCTTCTAAGATGGGGGGTGTCCTGATTGAGAGAGTAAGATAGAAGCTGAGTCCTTTATGTGACCTAGACTCAGAGGTGACATCACTTCTACTGTGCTCCATTGGAAGGAGCAGTCAAAAAAATCCCACTCGGATTCACGGGAGGGGTCTGTGGGAAGAGTGTCAGTAAATCACACTGTAAGAAGAACAGAAAGTGAAATTTGCCACAGGGACCATGTCTCATTCTTTTCTGTATCTCAGCACCTCAGCAGTCAATGGTTGATAACAGATGCTTAATCTGTCATATTTTTGAATTATATTAAGTTAAGTAAACTTGATATATAAAATAAATGATAAACAATGAGGAGATCTGACATTACACATAACAGCTTTACACAGAGTACCTTTATATAGTGATTTGTTCCACTTCATTATAAAGTATGGATTAATTATGAAAGCCCACTTCATTATAAAGTATGGTTTAATTATGAAAGTTTCAATGGCCTATTTATTCATCTGGTTGTTCATCGATTCAGGATTCAGTGAATACATTGTGTAGGCAAGAGGGTGTGCAAGGTGTTGGAATACAAGGGTGGATCAGACATAGAATTCCCTTCAAGTCATTCATAGTCTTGTGGGGAAGGTACAGTTCACAGCTCATTAGAAGTACAAATAAAGTGCTCTGGGCTGTAAGAAAACATGGAATTTTTCAGAAATAGTAAGTGAAGACTATATTATGGATACTCACTTTAATGAATACTAAATCTTTTTAATCTCTCACTCTACATTTTTATAATTGCAAGGGGAAATTGGCAGAATTTCATCCAATTTTATAATATTCAATTGAAGCAGTTACCTAAAACATGACTGAGGGCCATCTGCTTTGCAGCTGTTAAGTCTGTCTGTCTCTGTCAGAGTCATTTATTGCTATGGGAAGGCGTATCTCTTCATAAGGATATGGCGGATCTTCTTACTGCAATCCTAGAACATTCCAGCATGAGTGATGGAGAAAAGTAGAAAAGTCACACACATCTGTGTGTTGCCCTAGAGAAGCAGACCTGTTTTATAACTCAATGGCTATATTGCATATCTGCATTAAGGAATACTGGGGCTCTTCCTGGATGTTCCTGGAAGTCTGTGTGCACTGATGCCTCTCTTACTTAAAATTCTAAAAGTGAGAACTGGGGACTCATGCCAAACCACAAACTCTTGGAACTCAGACCATATAAATTTTTTAATCAAGTTTATCCCATCTAAAACATTAACATACTTAAAATACCATTGTAAAATATATGTAGAGTTTGAGGGACTAATTAGTGGTATTTGGGAAGTTGATATGACATTTTATAAAATCTACATCTATAATCAAGGAAGAGAAGAAAGTATAGTGACAAGAAAACCAATTAGGAAGTTATGATATAATCAAGGAAAGAGATAGTGACCTGGCTTAGAGTAATAGCAGAAGGAATCGTCATAGCTGATATTTATTATTTGCCATATGACAGGGACTGCATATGGCTTCATAAGAATAGTCTGTGTTAATAAACATAATCATTTGAAATAAAAACTATTATTTTTCCACTTTACAGATGAGGAAACTGAGGCTTAGTAAGTCGTCATCAGTAACATTAGAATTCAAGACTGCCTGAGCCTGTTTCTTCAGTCTATTGTTTTAACTGTTATGCACATTATACCTGATACAAGGAAAGGTGTGGATGGAATAATGGAAGAATAATCTAGATGATTCCATAATAGGATTGCATTTTGGGTATAAAGAGAGTATAGGGCATCTTGGATAACACTAAAGTCATAGCTTGAGTTTGGCCAACTGGTCTGGAGGTGCAATTCTCTTAGTTGAAAACAAAATAATGGTGGGTTTGGCTGAATGACAAGTTCAGTTTTAGTCTTATTGGATAAAAATATGGTATGAGGGCAATTCACATGGAGATGTCCAGTAGACAATTGGATATATGGCTTGAAGTTCAGGAACGAGGTCAGGATATATATATTTGAATGTCATCAGCCTAGATATGAAATACTGGATGTGATGAAGAATATCTAGGAAGAATATGAGGCCTAGGAAGAGAAAGTGACATTAAAAAACATATTAAATAGAATTTGCTTTATTGGGTGCTGGGAAGGGCATGGTGGGGGCAAAAGAACACGTGATTGCTGGCATTGTTGCTCATCATCTGGATGTGGAGACAAGGATATGCGAAACAGCTTGCTAATGATCACCAGACAGAATGCAGAGGGCAACATGTCTTTTGAAATTAGAAAAGAAAGAGTTGGAACAAGATTAATCTGGAAGACTTCCTGGAGCTCAGATCTGAGCTGAGTTTCCATGAACACGTAATAGTGTAGACGAGAAATTGAGGACTTAGTGAGGCCTGTGGTAGAGGTCAAGGGAACCTCTCTCCCTATGCCTCTTCCCTTTACGTTTCTTGCTGGGGAAGAGACACCTACCTCATAAATGGCTCATGATATAAGTTTGTTGCCTTTGCATTTGAAGCAGGAGATAGGAGTTCATAGGACATACAGTGGGGAGGAGAAGATGGGTATAAGATAGGGAGAGCAAAGACAAATTGAAAATCACAAACTCAGCTCATGGTTCTCAGTGCCTCTGACCTTGATGGTGTGTGCTAAGTGTCCATCTGACCCGGGAGTTAGAGAAGGTGAAGAAGGTGAAGGAGGATTCAGGGGAAGGTGGAGCAATTGCAGACCCACCTGCTGCCCCTACCCCTGAAGTGAATCAGCAGATGAGTGATGACAG
This sequence comes from Micronycteris hirsuta, assembly GCA_004026765.1. NCBI lineage: Eukaryota > Metazoa > Chordata > Mammalia > Chiroptera > Phyllostomidae > Micronycteris > Micronycteris hirsuta. The sequence goes on along the minus strand of PVJI01004758.1, from coordinate 77,653 downwards.
GTATGAGCTGCAACATGGCTGCTGCTTCACTTTCACCCTCCAAATCTCTTTTTTCCCAAAATATTTTATTTATTTATTTATTTTTAGAGAACAGGGAAGGGAGGGAGAAAGAGAGGGAAAGAGACATCAATGTGGGGTTGCCTCTTATGTACCCCCTACTGGGGACTTGGCCTGCAACCCAGGCATGTGCCCTGACTGGGAATCGAACCAGCGACCCTTTGGTTTGCAGGCTGGCACTCAATCCACTGAGTCACATCAGCCAGGGCTCACCCTCCAAATCTTGCCTACAAATTTCTTATGGTCCAACCTAACCAGAAACCTACAGGTAAGGAAATTCTGGGAAATGTAGTTTGTCCTACCTGAGTTGATTCATTACCAAACCCCATACCATGTATTGTATAATATAAAGGTGAAGAGGTGAGAATGAACGTGCAAGGTTTGAAGAGAGCCTGCAGGTCAGTTGAGCTCAGGGCTTAAAATTTGCCTCTCAAACTTCAGCCATGTTATCAGAAACACCTGGACGGCTTGAAAAAAAAAATAAGTTTCTGATTCTGTGACATGTCAGAGAATTGCATTTCAAGTTCCCAGGTGATGCTGACATTGCTGGTCCAGGGACCATACATTGAGAACCCTGTTTTAGCTGAAACAGAGAGGCCTCATTAAGTTTTAGTGAGAAAGAGTAGAGGGGAAGAAAATACAGCAAATAAATAGTTAAGATATTGAACAGTGGACAACTGTTGAGTGATATCTGATGTGACAGAACATCATTTTTAGTGACTGAACAGGAGGTTGGCTGGCACTGATGGTGTTTGCAGCAGGATGAGCGCTTATTGTGTGGGAGGGACAGCCTCACGGAGAGCTTAGAAGTGAGGAAATAAATTGCAGGATAGTTTTACAATAATTTAGTGATATAGATTCAGCATAGGGAGGTAAGTGACTGTGAAAACAGAAAAAAGAGGTGAAAGGATAAAAATTTACTTTGGATGTAGCTTCCAATTTCCTACTCTCCCTTCCCCCCGATAGTATGGCCTATGTTTCTTCTCTTCGTGTCATCAGAGTCTACTCAAAGGGACCTCCGCCTTTAATATTTGTGTTTTCTACCTTTTCTGGTTATAATACCAATACCTGCGCATTGCAGAATGTTTGGAAATCAGGAAAGGACAAAGAATAAAATAAAAGCTGTTCTGGCCAGATATAATAATCACTATGAAATTTGGGGAATATTTCTATATTTATTTTCTGTGCCTGTGTTTGTGGGTTCATATATTTAAGTTTACTTTAAATTGTCAGAGTTTGCCTTGACCACATTGGATTTGATCTCAGCTGGGCAACTATGGGGCATGTTACTGGTGTCCCAGACAAGGCAGCCCTTGTGGCCCTTGATGTTTCTGTCACTTTCGTCTCCCTGAGTGATTGCCAGCTTGCCTGCTCAGAAAATTCACTGCTGGTGACATCAGTGTCTGGGGCTGTCAGCAGCTTGTTACAGGGCTTGAGACTGATGATTACTGAGACATCAAATGAGTGGGAACAAGGGTGATAGATAGGTCAGGTGGCAAAACTTAGGGTAGGAGAACCAGTGTAGCCAGGCCCCAGGCTTATATATACTATTTCATCTAATTGGTTTGCACAGAATCCCTGTGAGACAGAAATAATAAAAGTAACAACAGGGACAACAATGGACATATATTGAATGTTTACTATGTGCTACGTTTTCTATATGGGTTATCTCATTTAGTTATTGAAACATTCCAATGAGAAAAATTCTGTTATTCATTTTGCTGAAGACATTCTGGCTTAGAGAAGGAAAGAACTTGGTAAAAAAAAAAAGATTGATGCGTAAACACTGAATGACTGTTCATGATCGCATACGTGGTACCTGATGGAACCCAGTCTTCAGATTTTTAAGTTATTAATTCCTGCTTTATTCCATTGTTCTCTGGAACAAATTTGATAATATTTTCTGGTACTGACCACAGCTTAGAAACTCTCTCTTCCCTGTCTGTGTTCCTGAGTATGGATTTACAATCTCTTCTGATCTCACTGTCTGCTTGCCGTGTCTGCGTCAACTCAGATTCAAATGTCAGCACTCCGACCATCCCAGTCTGGTAACCTGACCCCTGAGCGTGTCTTAGCTCAGATCAAGTCCTCCCCTGGGCATCAGCAGGAAGGCCTTCTGGCCCCAAACCTCTTCACCTGACATTGCTGAATTAATGAGAACTTTGAAGGGTGGTGATAACTCATTCTGAAGCCACTGCCTATATGTTCATCAGGATATGACAAGAGCAGTTTACCTCCAATTCACACACTCAGAACTCACCCAGTGCCATCTGTCTCTTGCACAGTCCAGCTCCTTCTTCCTCTCACTTCTTCCCTCCACCAGGCCTCCCCACAAGCGCTGTGCTTCATGGGACAGTGGGAGGATGCCTAAGGGCCCCCATCCCATTGAAATCCATAGTCTAGTCTCTGCAAGTGGCAGTGCTATTTTTATAGCTGTTTCCCAGGAAAAGTATAATGTGAAGGCAGGGGGTAGGTTTTCAAAACAAATAAATTATCTTCAATCATTTTTAAATAAAAATAAATTTAAGAATATAGTGGTAAAAATCTGACATTTCTGACTTGAGCGCTCTTTATCAGGAGCTTCCATTTTTCAACTTTAACTTTTAAATGTGTCATATATTTCAACACTCTTTCCTAAATCATACCTCCAAGGCAAATTCTACTTCACTTTATATTTCTGTTTTGCTTTGTTTGTTTCTAGTTCACATTCTCTAATTATTACTCATTTGTAGAAGTTTCTGTTAATTCTTATATCAAGGGTTGGACCATTTTCTTATAAGTGGCCTAGGAATCTGAATCAGTTTATTAACCTGGACATTAAGCATGTGTATACTTTCAGAACATGCAACAACTACTTAGCAAGGTATCAAACAACACGGGGTTTTGTTCCTGATTATTTGTCTTCATGTCAAGGCATATCTTGTAAGATAGACAGATAGATACACAGATATAACATTATGTATATAAATAATATATGTATATGTGTATATATATGTCAAGAAGAAAAGCCATTCATTTTAGCACTGAGCAAGTTCTAGTGACTTCCCAGAGAGATTTCAGAACAGTGTTGGGGCAAACACCCGATGGCTAGCATCAAAAGGTGAAAGGGTAGTAAGGAAACAGAGGCAGTGAGTATAGAAAGTTCATTTGAGAAGCTGATCAATGTGAGAGAGGGGGAAGGTTGGGAGAGAGACAGGACAGAGAGAAATAGAGGACAGAGAAGGGGAGAGAGGAGGCTTGTCTGTGTTATTAAAAGGCAAGACATAATGAGGAACAAAAGATAAAGGTGTGCACTTTAGAGATCCAAATCTCAGAGGAGGAGATCCCTTTCATGGAGAGCCCAAGCAGAAATATGAGGCATAGAAGGAAAATTCTTCACTGTACACTTAGAGAATGAGAATGAAAGCAAACCAGCATAAACTGAGTAACTACCAGATGCCAAGTATTTTGCCTATGTCTCTTATTTGAAATGCTCATCCCTGGGTAAGCATTATCAGGATTTACAAGTGAGGAAAATGAGACTGAAAGAGATTTAGTCATCCGCGGCCAGATCGCCAATGGTTATAGAGCTGGTATGAAGATTTAGCCTTGTCTGTGTCAAAATCAAAGTTCTTTGCCCTTTAAAACTATATCCAGTAGAGGATGGGGGAGGTAAGTATCCCTACGAAGAGAGAGAGGGTTAGTGATGCAGTGGGAATAGAATTTCAGGGTCAGCTGAGGAAACCCCAGGACATGGTTGCAAATATAGCCCTGCCCGGCCCTCATGGTACAAGAAATTTAAACGTCAGCGATTACTCCCAGACTACTCTTTAGCATTAGCAGAGGAACAAATGGAATAGATGATGACAGCAACCTGAGCAGAGGGACATGTCAAGAGAAGGCATCTGGGGTGTTCAGAGAGACAGAGTCTGAGGTTGAAGCTAGGCGTCAGTTCAGGTGAATGAGAAATGGTAAAGGCCAGATGATCAGACTATATGGTGAAGGAAAGAAGCTCAGGAGGCGTGAGGATGGCTTAGCCAGCCATTTCCTTCATGACTTAGCTGCTTTTCCACACCTCTCCTAGCACTTGGTACTCTGACTGGATCAGACATTGTTAAGTACTTATTCAAATGAGCAAAATTCTCATCTCTTCTTTGCCCATGTTGTCATCTACCTGGAATGCTTTACTCCTCTCTCATCCTCTTTATTTTTATTTTTTGCTTTGTTCAGGTTTCAGATTAGATAACAAGTTATCCAGAACATTTCCTGGCAACACACCTGGGCTGAGATGGATGCTTTCTGTGGAATCCTAGCCTTACTTCATCGTGTGAGTATCATTGTATTATATTGTTTACTTAGTTGTCTATCTCTGCACTCTGGATGGAAGTTTTCACGAAGGGCAAGACTGTGGTAATGGTTACCTCCTCCAGCTCCAGGAGCTTTGTGTAGTTCCTGGCATATGATAAGGGCTCCATAAATATTTGTTGAAAGAATGAATAAATAAATTATTTGAAAAAAAAAACTATTTTATTATACCTCTTCTTCTCTACATGAAGTTGTTCCTCTTAGTATTGCTTAATCTCTAATTTTTTTTTTTCCTTTGGGGAGAGTACTTAATTAGCATCTATATGAAGAATATTCCCAGTATTACCTTACCAGTAGCATCTCCTTAGATGTTCTGGACATTTTCACCTGCACAATGCAAAATCAAAGATCCAAATTAGAGCTCATCTTACTCTAAAAATTATTTTCTCCTTTAAATGTCCTAGTCATATTAATGGCAGTAACATTATTCTTCTGGCTACCCAGTGATACCCCTCTCTTGCCTTCTCATAGTCTGAGTTCTAGCGGTTTCCAGGACATCACCCTTATTTAGGACCTTATTATTACATATCTGGGTTACATGGGGAAAATATCTAATATTTCAACAAATGATGCTAGCACAACTGGATGTCTACATGCAAATAACATTGTATCTCTATCTAATGCCATGTATGTAACAAAGTTAATGTAAAATGGATCATAGACCTAAATGTGAGAGCTAAAACTGTAAAACTCTTAGAAGAAAACAAAGATAGACATAGATGTCTGGGATAGAAACCTAAAGCAAAAATTAAAAAAGAAATGACAGATAAGTTAAACTCAACCAAAATTTTAAATATTATGCTTCAAAAGACATCATCAAGAAAGTAAAAAGACAAAGTGAGAGTCAATATTTGCAAATCATATATCTGATAAGGAACTTATATCGAGAATAAATAAATATCTAAGTAACTCTTACAACTCAGTAAGGAAAAGACAACACGGTGATTAATAGATGTTTCTCCAAAAGGGGTATAGAAATGACCAATAAACATGAAGGGATTCTCAACACTATTAGTAATTAGGGAAATGCAATGACATACCACTTCACACCTACTAAGTGGTTATACTCCAAAGGACAGACAATAACAAGTGTTGGCAAGAATGTGTAGAAATTGAAACACTCATAAAATGCTGGTAGGAATATAAAATGGTATTGTTATTTTGGAAAAAAGAAGTTTGACAGTTCCTCAAAATATTAAATATAAAATCATCTTATGATTCAGCAATTACATTCCTATGTCTACACAAAAAATTGCACAAGAATATTTATTGCATTATTTATAATAGCACAAAAGTGGAACCAGCCTAAGTATTCAACTGATCAATGGATAAATAAAATGTGAATAATAAAATGTAGGTACAACATAGGTGAATGGCCATTGAAAACATTCTGAGTGAAAGAAGCCAGTCACAAAAGGCTACATACTATATCATTCAATTTATATGAAATGTCCAGAATATGCAAATCTATAGAGACGTTAAGTAGATTAGTGGTTGCTAAGGACTGAGGAGGTAGAGGAAGGAATGAGGATTGCTTGCAAATGGGTGCAAGATTTTTTTAGGGGAAAAACAAAAATGTTCTAAAATTAATACTGATGTCTGCACAACCTGTGAATATACTAAATATCACTGACTTGCCCAGTTCAAATGAATGGATTTTATGGTATATGAATTATATCTCAATAAAGCTGCTTTAAAAAAGGACTCTAGATCATTCTTATTTTTGCTTTAATTTTCTTTTTTTTAATTTAATTTTATTTATTTTACTGGCTTTTTAATTTTTTTCATTTTTATATATATTTTATTGATTATGCTTTTAAAGGGAATTCATGCGTCTCACTGTGGGAAATGTAGCTCTAATGTTTCATGTCTAAGGGAGAAAACACTCCCGTGGAACATGGCACGGCAAGCAGGACCCACATGTGTGACAGTGGAATTTCCTGTGGGTAAATCAGGATGGTATATTTCCTAGAGTTAAAACTTACTCATGCTAAAACCTCTCTCTCCCTGAATCAAAAGAACTTATGCTAATGCATGCCTAGCTTCCTCAAACTGGTGACTTCAGCTCAAGCCTATTGTCTTTGTATTTGCATATCTATCCTTTTGATGAGTTTTGTGCGTCTACTGCCTAATGTAAATCTACAATCCATGCATAGTTAATGAAGACCATTCAGATGTAATGTGCTCGAGAAACAGCAATAAAAGGCCAGTCAACATGACACTCGGGGCCTCTCTCAGAATAAGAGAGGGGTTGCGTGGTCCCGGAATTTCTAGTCCAGTATACTCCATGTGAATTTCTTTACACGCCTGCCATGGCATACGAATTCTGTTGGCCGGAATTAGCGACATGCTATTACAGTTGTCCCATTTCCCCACTCTGTTCCCCTCTGCCCTGCACACCCTCTCCCACCCACATTCCCCTTCTTTAGTTTGTGTCCATGGATCACACAGTTCTTTGGCTTCTACATTTCCTATACTGTTCTTAACCACCCCCCACCCCCATTTTCTACCTACCATTTATGCTACTTATTCTCTGTACCTTTCCCCCCTCCTCCTCTCCCACTCCCCTTTTGATAACCCTCCATGTGATCTCCACTTCTGTGGTTCTGTTCCTGTTCTAGATGTTTGCTTAGTTTGCTTTTGTTTTTGTTTTAGGTGTGGTTGTTAACGACTGTGAGTTTGCTGTCATTTTACTGTTCATATTTTTTATCTTCTTTTTCTTAGGTAAATCCCTTTAACATTTTATATAATAAGGGATTGGTGATGATGAACTCCTTTAACTTGACCTTATCTGGGAAGCACTGTATCTGCCCTTCCACTCTAAATGAAAGCTTTGCTGGATAGAGTAATCTTGGATGTAGGTCCTTGCCTTCCATGACTTTGAATACTTCTTTCCAGTTCCTTCTTGCCTGAAAGGTTTCTTTTGAGAAATCAGTTGACAGTCTTATGGGAACTCCTTTGTAGGTAATTGTCTCCTTTTGTCTTGCTGCTTCCAAGATTCCCTCTTTATTTTTAATCTTGGGTAATGTAATTATGATGTGCCTTGGTGTGTTCCTCTTTGGGTCCAACTTCTTTGGGACTCTCTGGGCTTCCTGGACTTCCTGGAAGTCTACTTTCCTTGCCAGATTGGGGAAGTTTTCCTTGATTATTTGTTCAAATAAGTTTTTAATATTTTGCTGTTGTTCTTTTACTTCTGGCACGCCTATAATTCAGATATTGGAGCATCTCAAGTTGTCCTAGAGGTTTGTAAGACTCTCTTTGCTTTTTTGAATTCTTGTTTCTTCATTTTGTTCTGGTTGGATGTCTATTTTTTCCTTTTGTTCCTTTTGTCCTCAAATGATTGCTTTGAGTCCTGGTTTCCTTCCTGTCACTGTTGGTTCCCTGAATATTTTGCTTTCACTTTGGGTATCCTTCATTTGTTTTTTTATTTTTCAACCAAGCTCAGTCAGATCTGTGAGCATTTTGATTACCAGGGCTTTAAATTCTCCATCAGATAGGTTGGTGATCTGCTCCTTGCTTCATTCTCTTTCTGAGTTCTTTCATTTGGACCATATTTCTTTATCTTGGTGCACCTGATAAGTTGTAAGGTGGTGGGGCCTTAGGTATTCACCTGGGGAAGGCCAACCCTCCTTATTGCACTGAGGCAGTGCCTGTGGGGGAGGGGCCAGAGAGGGAACAGTCCAGCTCACCTGCTTGTCTCTAATATACTTTTCAATGAACTCTCATGTGAGACTGGGAGTTTCTAATACTGCGGCAACTGCTGCAGCCCACAGCCACTTCTGAGTCTGTTTCCCCTTAAGTCAGCCCCTCCCACACAGCCAGTGCCCCTCTTGCCCAGCTCTGCTGGCTAGCCAGCCCCGCCCTTACGGTCTGCTGCCTCACTGCGGTTTTCTAGTGTTGGCCTGTGTGGTCCACTGCCTTACTAGTTTGGTTTTTCTGGTTGATTCGTTCTTCAATTCCTTTGTTGTCAGAGTTCCACACAGTTTGATATTCTAGCATTTTTGGTTGCTTATTGATTTTAGATTGGTTTTTATCCTTCTTTTGGTTGTGTGAGGAAGTGAAGGGTTTCTGCCTATGCCTCCATCTTGGCCGGAACTCTTATAATGTCTAACTTGAGGAAACACCTCAAATATCATAATTCCTAGAGTAGGCTTGAGACAAGAAAATTGTCTTCATTAGGCAAAAAATGCTATCATAACACTAACAAGGACAAATATTTAGTACTTATTATTCAGGTCTTATAATAACATGTATTTTCTTGTTTAATCCTCAAAATAAACCTCTGAGCTATATATTGTACATATTATTATTTTCATTTTATATAACTTGTCTGCCTTAGTTCAGATTAGGTTTGAATGCAAATAAAGGAAAACCTTAAAATAATAGTCAAGTTGGAAGTGTATTTTTCTATCATGTAAATGTGTAGAGGTGTTTGTGCAGGGTTTGGATGGCATTTGAAGACTGGTCTGCTGCCAGTCTTCAGACTGGAGACTTCTATCATTTCCCCATTCTGTCATCCATTGGGTGTGACCTTAGATAAATCATTCAGGGTGGGGTCCACGTTTTAAGGCAATAGGATTGAGGAAAAGATGAAAAACAAGAGGCAAAATATACTTTTATATCAGGCTTATTTTCAGGAATGTTGTCAGAAATTGCTCATAAAACACTTTCATTTAAACTGGACAGTATTAGTCATATGGGACAAAATAATGGAATTAGCTGCAAGGAAGGCTAGGGAATATAGTCTGTATTCTGGTATCAATGTGTCCAACTAAAAATTCTATTACAGAAAATAGTGAGCATGACCATTTTGCTCACCATTTTGGGCATTCCCAAATGCCAATGGCTACTGAGATACTGGGCTTTACCAAAGTTCCTACTGTATCATTAGGTTACAAGTAGATAGTAAGTCATGGGGCAAAAATCAAATCTGATCTGTCTCTGTTCAGAGCCTATGGAGCCCATATGTTTGAAGGTGCTTCCTAAGCACCTAGATTATTCATGATGAGATGTTTAAGTTTGGAAGAGAGGTCAAGATAAAGACTAGGGCATTTATAATCTTAGCTAAATTTATTCAGTATCCCATGAGGCTTCTTTTTTTGAACAAAGGCTTTAGATCACCCATGAACTCAAGAGGGGTGTCGGAAGCTCCCAGTGATCCCGTGTAGGTCAGTCACAGATTTGCCTTGATTCATATCTTACTTTTGTTCTCAATATGACCTGGCTCTGGAGACAGAATAATAGTCATACATTTTTCATTTATGGTGAATCACACAACAATTGGTTTTCTAGTCATTAATAGTAAATGCAATTGCACTGCTCAAATTCTTGCCAAAAACATTGTATTGCAGAAACAAACAATACCATTTCTTATTTATATCTGGAGTAAAAAAAATCTAACTTTAGCTTTATAGAACTTCAGAAGGTACTACAGATCTTTTAGGCCTGTCTTTTTCCCCTGATTATTTATGTATGTATGTATGTATGTATTTATTATTGTTGTTCAAATACAGTTGTCTCTGTTTCTCCCCTACTGTCCCCCAACAACCATCCCCACCTTCCACCCTTGATCCTAACCTGCTTTGGCTTTGACCATGTGTCCTTTATAAATGGTCCTTGACAACCCTTCCCCCTAACCCTTCCAATATCCTCTTGCCCCTCCTCTCTGATTACTGTCAGTTTGTTCTTAATTACAATGTCTCTGGTTATATTTTGCTTGCTTGTTTGTTTTGTTGACTATGTTCCACTTATAGGTGAGATCATATGATATTTGTCTTTCACCGTCTGATTTATTTCACTTAGCATAATACTCTCCAGATCCATACAAGCTGTTGAAAAGGGTAGGAGCTCCTTCTTTCTTTCTGCTGCATAGTATTTCATTGTGTAAATGTACCACCGTTTTTTGATCCACTCATTTACTGATGGGCACTTAGGTTGCTTCTAGCACTTGGCTATTATAAATTGTGCTGCTATGAACATTGAGGTGCATAGGTTCTTTTGAATTGGTGTTTCAGGGCTCTTAGGGTATAATCCCAGCAGTGGAATTGCTGGGTCAAAAGGCAGTTCCATTTTTAGTTTTCTGAGGAAATTCCAGACTGATTTCCATAGTGGCTTCACCAGTCAGCATTCCCACCAACAGTGTACTAAGGTTCGCTTCTCTCTACAACCTCACCAGTACTTGTTTTTTATTGATTTGGTTATGATGGCCATTCTGACCTGTACAAAGTGGTATCTCAGTGGTTTTAATTTGCATCTTTCTGATCGCTAGTGATGTTGAGCATCTTTTCATATGACTCTGAGCCCTCTGTATGTCCTCATTGGAGGTGTCTGTTCAAGTCTTTTGCCCATATTTTAATTGGGTTGTTTGTCTTCCTGGAGTGGAGTCACGTGAGTTCTTTATATATTTTGGAGATCAAACCCTTGGCTGAAGTATTATTTGCAGATATATTTTCCCATACAGTTGGTTCCCTTTTCATTTTGCTGATGTTTTCTTTAGCTGTGCAGAGCTTTTTATTTTGATGAAGTCCCATTTGTTTATTCTTTTCTTTATGTCCCTTGCTCTAGGGGACATATCTGTGAAAGTATTGCTGTGTAGAATATCTGAGATTTTCCTGCCTATGTTCTCCTCTAGGACTTTTATGGTGTCACGACTTATATTTAAGTCTTTTATCCATCTTGAATTTATTTTTGTGTATTTTTTTTGCATGTAACTGTCCAGATCTCCCAAAACCATTTGTTGAAGAGGCTATTTTTATTCCATTTTATGCTTCATCAATTATTTCTCCTTAAGTAAAAGCTGCAAAGTTTAAAGTGATGTTCACTTTGTCCTGTGAAATTTCTAGTTACCTAGTGTTTTCTCATGTTTCTCTGTTTCTTTCCATTTAAGGTGATTTTTAACCTCTCAGTTCAGAAAGTGGCCTCTAAAAAAAGACTTTCACTACGTCTTAGCTGTGTGACTTTGAGTAGATTACCTAAGTCTGAAAGCTTCCCATTCCTCATCCATAATAAAAACATTTCCTAGTGTTGTAGGAATTAAACATGAATATACTTTATAAAGTCTGTGGAATAGTGCCTGGCACCAGTTACGTATTATTTTTCATAATTATTATGTGTTTCTGACTCTCTGTCATCCTGGTTTTATATCCTCCCCTATATATCAAAGAGCGATTTTCTAATCATTGATTATTCTGGACATCCAAGAAGGATAGTCTTCCTGTCCAACAAACCAGAACATGTACAGACCAGTTGGTCAGTAGTAAGTGCCGGCTGAGAATTCCTGGTTCAGCTGAGTTAGTCTTTCTGCCCTGTGGGAAGAGCAAAGATTTCAGCATCACTAGGTCGCAGGGTTTTTTTTTTTTTTGGCCTTATATCTTATTAATGATGCTCTCTTAGGTTTGTTTCTTATTATTCTGAGCTTTTTGTCACTTCATCTATAAACACAAATGCTAATCATTCCTAATTTGCAAGGTTGTAAGAAAAATGAAAGATAATAAGAGTATCACTGTGACAGAGTGAACTGGTTGAGGAATGTGGGTTGGGCAAAAACAAAGTAAAGTAATGTGGCCTAATGGCTGTGGGTTGCTATAGAAAGATATTCCAAATTAGAACCAACCCGTCAAAAAGAATTTCTTAGTTTCTCTTTTAAATACTACAGAAATGTAGCTTTCATTGAAACTGTCAGGAAGGCTAATAGGAGGGACACATGTTTTCAGCTTTCTCTTGATTCTCCCCAGGGTCCTGTTTATTTGCTCTTCTTTCCTCTAATAGGCCTTTCCCTTCACAGTTCTCTCTAGACTGTGAAAAAATTCATCCTGTTTGCAAAAATCCCTTTTTAGTCTACATCACATAACAAGTGTAAGATTATCTATGACTGGATACACATAAAGACTTGTGATAGAGGACTGAGCATTGAACGGGGAATGAATCTATTGGATTTTTCTTAATTGTAAACCATGTGACCTTTGATAGGACTGTCAGCTTTTTTGAGGCTCCATTTCTTTGTGTTGAAACTGAGAAGCAGAATCAGTGATTTGTAAGGTCTCTAAAGTGGTGAGGTTAGTTAATTATTCCAGATTTTTAACTTGCAAAAAGTATTTTCTAAATCATTGATTTGTCTTATGTAGGTACTTATTTTATAATACCTGTTAGATCACCAAACTTTCCTTTTACTACAACTGGTACTGTCAAATTTGATTTCTACGTGAACAACTTCTCTATCTTGCTGGCAGTCCAGATTTTACCTTCTTGTAATTCATTATAAAACCTTACAAAAGCCTTAGAGACAAATGCATCACTATTCACTAAACCCAATTCATATGGGTTTGACTCACTCAACTCAATTCATACTTTTATTTTCCTCTTCTTCATCCACCCATTAATTTCTTCATTCATTGACTCTTTAAAAAATTTATTGGAGGCTTACCATATAATTATGTTCATGGTGCTATGTGGGCACTGGTATAGCTGTCTTGGTGGAGTTTATTTACTGGTACAAAGGTGGTAAGACATGTGTATAATTATCTAAATGGATCTCCAATGCCCCAGAAGCACTGTAGGTTACTGTTCAGTAAGTCAGAGGTAGAGTAAAATCAAGGGTGTATGACCTTGGGCAAATTAGTTAACCTCTCTGAAGCTAGATGTCGTCATCTGTTAAATAGAGAGGAGGTATAGTGGCTTTTTTTGCTGGTTGTTGTGAGCATTAAATGAAACAATGTATATAAAGGGTTGGCTTAGTCACCAGCACTGGTATTGCTCACTTATTTTTTTAATCTGTAGTCATTTGTAAATTTGATAAAATGCCCATTTGAATTTTGTGCTGAATATGGTCAATGCACGCAAGCCACATAGTAAATGCAGCATTTTCACCTCAGTGAGATCATGCAGTTTTTTGTTTGTTTGTTTTCATCACATGTATAGTAACTTTCATTAAGCATACGAAGTGGCCACTAAATATTACTTTGTATTTGACTAAATTTTTCATAGAAATTGACAATCTAAGTTTAAATTTAATATTTAAATACAAAGGACTTGGGCTAAAACAACTCTCGAATAAAGTGCAAACTTGGGGGACTATTACCTATTACAACCTGATTTGGGGATTTATGTAATGCTATATTAACAAAAACCATGTGTTATTGGCCTTAAGAGAGACAAAAAGATCAAGGAAAAATAGCACTGAATCCAGAAATAGATATACATACACAAAGGACAACTTACTTTTGGCAAAGGCTTATATAAAGGCAATTCATTAAAGTAAGAACAGTATTTTCAACTAATGGTGCTAGAACAGTTGGATATCCATATGTAAAAATTATAACCTTGCTTCATACCTCTCAATATATTGCATTAAACAATTAAATAAAATGGGTCATAGGCTTAAGTGTTAAATCTGAAACATGAAAGTCCTAGGAGAAAAACATAAGAGAAAATCTTTGTTATCTTGGGTTAGGGAAATATTTCTTAGATACGACACAAATCCATAATCCCCCCAAACAGACAAAAAAAAGAAACATTTTATCAAAATTAAAAATTTCTGCTCTTTAAAATATACTGTTAAAATAAGTAAAGACAAACAGAGACCAGTATAAAATTTTGCATATGATATATCTGATAAAAGAACTGTACTCAGAATATACATATCTTTAAAAAAATTCTCCAAACCCAGGAATAAGATTTAAAAATGTGCAAATTTAAACAAGTGTAGAGATTTAAAGATATTTTACCAAAGAAAATAAATGGATGGTAAATAAACATATAAAAAATTCTCAACATCTTTAGTTATTAGAGAAATTAAAACCACTATATACCTATGAAAAAGCATAAAGTTAAAAAGACTGAAAATAACCAAGTGTTGGTAAAGATGTGGAGGAAATGGAATTCTCACACATTGCTGATGGGAATAAAAAAATGGTGGAAATACTTTTAAAAAGTTTGGTAATAACTTAAACAGTTAAATATTACCAACCATATGAGCTAGCCAGGGGTGTCCAACCTTTTGGCATCTCTGGGCCACATTGGAAGAAGAAGGGTTGTCTTGGACCACATATTAAATACAGTGCGACATGTAGACTTCCAGCCAAGATGGAGGTGTAGATAGATACACATTGCCTCCTCGCAAACCAAAAGAAGGACAGCAACAAATTTAAAAACAAAAAATAATCAGAACTGCCAGAAAATTGAACTATATGGAAGTCTGACAACCAAGAAATTAAAGAAGAAACATTCACGCAGATTGGTAGGAGGGGCAAAGATAGGCAGCCAGGGTGGAGAGGACTCACAGAAAGGTAGTGGCTAGAGGACCAGGGTGGGAAAGGCAGTGGGTGGTGAACCAGGGCAGGTGAGAGGGTGGCTGGCACAGCAGGTGGTCCCATATTGGCATGCAGATAAACCTGGAGGAACAACTGGGGAGTGAGACAGACCATACAACCTAGAGTTCCAGCTTGGAGAAATAAAGCCTCAAAACCTCTGACTGAAAAAACCTGTGGGGGGTGAGCTGGCAGGAGAAACTTCCAGCCTCACAGGAGAGTTCATTAGAGATACCCACAGGGTCCTAGAACATACACAAACCAACCCACCCAGGAATCAGCACCAGAAGGGCCGAATTTGCTTGTGGGTAGTGGAAGAAGTGACTGAATGCCAGCGGAGAGCCAAACAAGTGGCACTGTTCCCTCTCTGATTCCTCCCCAACATACAGCATCACAACCCAGTGATGTGGGTTGTCCCAGCCTGGCGAATACTCAAGGCTCCAGTCCTTACAACATAACAGGCATGCCAAGACAAAAAAATACGGCCCAAATGAAAGAACAGACCAAAGCTTCAGAAAAAATACAACTAAGCCATGATGAGATAGCCAAGCTACCAGATGCAGAGTTCAAAACACTAGTAATCAGGATGCTCACAGAAATGGTTGAATATGGTTGCAAACAGAAGAAGAAGTGAAGGCTATGAAAAGTGAAATAAAGGAAAATGTACAGGGAACCAACAGTGACAGGAAGGAAACTGGGACTCCAAATGACGGTTTGGATCAGAAGGAAGAAACAAACATTCAATCAGAACAGAATGAAGAAACAGAAATTCAAAAAAATGAGGAGAGGCATAGGGATCTCCAGGACAACTTTAAATGATCCAACATCCAAATCATAGGGGTGCCAGAAGAAGAAGAGGAAGAGCAAGATATTAAAAACTTATTTGAAAACATAATGAAGGAGAACTTCCCTAATCTGACAAAGGAAATAGACTTCTAGGAAGTGCAGGAATCTCAGAGACTCCCAAAGAAGTTGGACCCAAGGAAGCACACACCAAGGCACATCATAGTTACATTACCCAAAATTAAAGATAAGAAGAGAATCCCAAAAGAAGCAAGAGGAAAGGAGAGAGTTATCTACAAAGGAGTATCCATAAGACTGTCAGCTGATTTCTCAAAAGAAACCTTTCAGGCAAGAAGGAACTGGAAAGAAGTATTCAAAGTCATGGAAGGCAAATACCTACATTCAAGATTACTCTGTTCAGCAAAGCTATCATTTAGAATGGAAGGGCAGATAAAATGCTTCCCAGATAAGGTCAAGTTCAAGGAGTTCATCATCACCAAGCCCTTATTATTTGAAATGTAGAAGGGTCTTCTCTAAGGAAAAGAAGATCAAAATAAAAACAGTAAAATGACAATAAACTCAACAACTATCAACAACCAGATCTAAAAAACAAAAGCAAAAATGAAACTCAGCAAACAACTAGAACAGGAATAGATTCACAGAAGTAGAGATCACATGGAGGGTTATCAGTGGGGAGGGGGTGGAGGGAGTATGGGGGAAAAGGTATAGAGAATAAGAAGCATAAATGGTGGGTACAAAATAGACAGGGGGAGATTAAGAATAGTATGGGAAATGGAGAAGCCAAGGATTTTATATTTATGATCCTTGGACATGAACTAAGGTGGGGGAATGATGGGAGAGGGGTACAGAGTAGAGGGGAATAAAGGGGAGAAAAAAATGGGACAACTGTAATATAATCAATAAAATATATTTTAAACATTTTAAAAATGAAAATTAACTTAAATAGGGTTTATAATACATTTGATATGTTTTCTTCTATTAATGAAAATTAGTCATAGTCCAATGAATTAACAAATAAAGAGGAGAAAGTTAAAATATCACTGCATTTTTACATCTCAGTAAGGGCTAGAATAAATAGAGTAAGAATTTCGTATATACTTTCTCTTATTTGAAAATTACTAAAACAGAACTGATAATTCCTAAAATAAACAAACAAATAAATAATAAATAAATACATACATTGTAACATGTAATCACAAAAAATATCATAATGTCTTAAGTAAGTTTATGATTTTGTGTTGGGCTGCATTCATAGCCATCGTGAATTGCTTAGGGCCCATGGGCTGTAGGTTGGACGCTCCTGATAGGCATTCTGGTCATAGATATACACCTAACAGAAATGAAAGAATGTATTCACAGAAAGACTTGTACACAAATGTTTTGGCAACCTTATTTTTAATGGCCCCAAACTAGAAACAACCTAAATATCCATCTATAGGTAAATGCATAATTGAATTGTAGTATACCCATATAATAGAATACTACTCAGTAAAAAAAAAAGGAATGAACTGTGTATATATAAAATGTCCTAGACAAATGTCAAAATAATTAGGCTAAGTGAAATAAGCCAGACAAAAAAGAACAGAGACTCTATGACTCAATTTATATAAAATTCTAAAAAATACAAACAAAACTAAAACAGCCAAAAACAGTACAGTGTTTTACTGTGCTAGGGGTGGTTGGGAAAGGGAGAGGAAAGAATTACAACAGGGAACAAGGAGGCTTGGGGAGATGATGAATATCCTTTTCTTAACTGTGGTGATAGTTTCACAAGGGAGATGGATATACATAACAAACTTATACTCAGGTATTTCCTATATATGTACTTTATCATATATCTATCATTTATGCAGATCCTGGCCGGCAGGATCTGTGTGTTATGGCCATGAGACAAATACACACAGACTACAGAAGTCCTGTGGAGAAAAAGGGATGCCAGGGCCACTCTCTAAGTGAGAGAGAGGCCCCAACCCCCCGCCTGGAGGGGCTTTTATTGTTTCTCTGGGTACATTACATTGAGGATGGTCCTCATTTACTATGCATAGGTTTGCTGTAGGTGATTACCTTTTATAGATAACAAAGGAAAGAATGTTGCTAATTACTTCAAAGAGAAGGATGCTACAGATGGTGGGGGAGTGGTTGAACTGGTTACACTCCATACTTCAAGGTTTAGCACAGATTTTAGGAAGTTACCTTGGAGACATGCAGTAAAGATTTGTTGCCTCAATCCAGGGTGAGGGAGTTTTAGGAAAAGCAAGTCTCATAGTGGCCTAGGTACAATGCAGGCCTGATTCCCCAGGGAAAACCTATCCGTGGGTGTGGGTCCCATATGTCCACTTGCTCCCCACTGGCCTTTCCGAGTGGGGGCCGAGCTACATTCCCATGCTACATGAAATGGCTCCCTATACATTATATCTCAATAAAGAGGTTTTTTTCCTTTTTGAAATGACAAAAATGCTAGGAAAAACAGAAGACAGCAGGAAAAGAGGAAGACCAAGTATGGGTTGACTCTGTAAAAGAAGCTATAGGCAAGATTCTACAGGAGCGGAGCAGAACTATGAGGACAGGACATTGTGGACATCTCTCATTCATAGGGTTGCCAGGAGTCACAGCTGACTCAAAGGCAGGTAACAACAAAGCTGTTTTTGTTTTAAGATTTTATTTTTATTTTTAGAGAGAGGGGTAGGGAGGGAGAAAGAGAGGGAGAGAAACAGCAATGTACGGTTGCCTCTCACATGGCCCTCACTGGGGACCTGGCCCGCAACCCAGGCATGTGCCCCGACTGGGAATCGAACCGGGACCCTTTGGTTCCCAGCCCACGCTCAATCCACTGAGCTACACCAGCCAGGGCTTGTTTTTTTTTTTAAAGTTCCTTTCTATTTTTAGTTTGTTTTTTCACCACAAATGGATACTAAAAGCTGTCAAATACTTTCTGCTACTTCTTTTAAGATTCATCGTCATATGCTTTTTCTCCTTTGTTTATGTGTAAATGACGAAAAAACACCCATTTTTAGATTTTTACTATTGCTTTTTTATCTCAGTTAATAAGGTGATACATACTTTCTTATTAACAGTTTCTTTAGTGGTATCATACAGATTAAAACATGATTTCTTAATTTATTAGTGTCTAATGCAGATGACTTCTACCTGTTTTTGCAACATGCAAGGACCTAAAAACCTTTGCTCTTTCATCCAACCTGTATGCTGTGGCTTTCAGTATTCTTCTTCTCTACAATTTAAAAGCCCAGAAACATTATTCACATATTTAATCAATGAACACATTTGTCCACCTATTTAACAGTTTTTTCCCTTTCTTTTACTCTTTCCTTTAGTTCATATACATTGTTGAAAATGCTCTTGATATTTTACTTCTCTGAAAATATTTTACTTTCATTTTATTGGGTATTCAATCTTTGCTTAGAAATTCTTTTCATGTATTTTAAGAAATAAGTTCATTTTTTTTTCTGTTGAGAAGTCAGTTATTATATAATTGTTACTTTTTGATATTATTTTGTTTAGCTGCTTTTGGGAATTTGTCTTCATCTTGATTTTTAGCAATTTTCTATGTTGTACATAGGTGTAATTTCCTTTTTATTGATTCTGCTCATTGTTGATAGTGCTTCTTATATCTATGATTTAATATTTCTCATTTGTTTTGGATAATTCTCAGGTATTATTGCCTGAAATATTACTTTTGCATGTTTTTTTTGTCTTTCTGCTATTTTAATTATATTTAACTAATAGTTTCTGTAGTTCCTTTATTTTACATAGTCCCTTTACATTCTATCTTCTCTCTCTTTATTAAAGATATCTTCTGATTTAATTTTTAGTGCATTAATTTCTCTAATCAGCTATATTATATTTGCTGCTAAAATTATCCATTGATTTTCAATTAGTTTTCATTTTTTATTTTAGAATTTACCTTTGACTCTTTAAAAAAATTATTGTTATCTCCAAAAGTTCTCAATATTTTTGATTTTTCTTTTTTATTCTTGAACACATTAAACATAGTTAAATTCTACATATCTTCATCCTCATGTGTCGAGATATTTTGATTATGGTTTATGTAGCAGTAGGTGAAAAAATATGACAATGTACAAATTTTTTAAATTAAAACTATATGAGTAATTAGTGGCCTAAAGTTATATTATCTTTGTCTAAAAAATATTGTTTGTGTCTGCTATACAATTAGTATGGATACTAGCAATCCCAGATCTTCCTACCGAAGTGTCAAAGAATAAGGTAATTTGAAGCTAAAGACCCTATGAGTCCAGGTCTACTTCTTAATTACCCCTTATTCATAGGGCCTAGTCCTTTACGTTACCAACCCAAGGCCTCATGGTTTTGAACTCCTCATGGAAGGCTCTGACCTCCAAGTGTTATGTTCCTGCTCAGCTTCTGAGCCTTTCTGCCTCTTCTTTCAGAATTGGCAGGCACTCCTAGGGTACATTGGTACTAAGTGCCAGCTTCGTCTCTCTCAATTTCCCTTTGCTTCTAAATTGTGGACTCACAATTGTTCACTATTTTGTTAGCTCTTAGATAGTTTCAAAGACATGATTTTAATATTTTGTCCAGTTTTCTATTTTTTTTTTTTTTGGTATTTCTCTAGAGATGTTTGATCTCATTTATCTCGACCACATTACTAGAAACAGAAGTTTTTATTCCAGTCTTTTATTTTATTTCCTCTTAGTCATCTGAATTTCAGTTACTCAAGCTTTCTTCCTATAAAAGTTACTACCTCCTAGAGTATTTTTTAAAGATAGAATATGGAAAATGCAAGAAAATGTATGTATGTATATGGTGGACTCTCTTGGTTTTCTAACCAACATATATCTTCCCTTCCTTGCAAATAAAACCTCATTTTACTCTTGCAACAATGTACTCAACCCCAGGGAATGATATTTTGATTAATTTAAGCTAAGTACAATAATCCTGTTCCCTCTGATAGATAGATTTGGTCAGTAGGTTATAAGAGTAAGTCTTCTGGGAAATTGGTATTATCACCCCCTTCACCTTCACTAAAAGACAGAGCCACACCTTTTATGTTCCTCCTACTTTCTAATTTTTGAGATACTGTTTTGTGAGACTGCATCACAAGAATTGTTGCAGCCAACTTGTGATAATGAAAGAAACCACTAACACATAAATGAATGTACAACAGGTTAGCAGTATGAGCTGTTTCTTGTTGACATTGTTAAGCTGCTGTACCAACTGTTCAATCTTCCTAACCCTGGATTTATTATAATTTATAATAATGGATCCTTATTATTATTACTTTTAATCAAGAGTTGTCATTTGCAGCAAGAGTTGTTATTTACCAATGGGTATGGTAAACTTGAATTGCATCTTGCGGTTTCTAAGGAAAACATCTCTCTCTGGGCCAATTGCCCACATTCTGTGCAGACAGACACTCTATGGCACAGCTCTGATGTCTTCTGTCCCCGAGAAACAAGCCTATTCTTTGTTCCTTCCGTACTTACTGAAATTTTCTTTTCTCATCTGTCCTGTTTGATTCTGCCTCCAAAGCTAACTAAAGCTGTCAACTTTGTTTTTTCCTGGGTTGAGCCCTATTATGCTTGGTGTCAAACCATAGGTAGTTTTTGTTTTTTTCCATGTCAAGGCAGTTTTATTTTTTCCCTCCAGATGAATATACCTCCCTCCTCAAATATTTCAAAGAGGCATCCAAACATTTGCGTGAAACTGAGCCTTCAGTTAGTGACCAGCCAGCCTGACCTCCTCTAACATTAAGGCCTGAGAAAGGACAGGATTCTGTAACCAGGAACCTTCTCCTCCCAGCTACCCCTCTGTCTCTATGTGAGAAATACCGAAGAGATGCCCAAAATAATATAAAATTGCATAACAAAGTGAAATTACATGTGTGTTAATTATTTTGTTTATACATACTAGTGGGGACTTTGCTTTTGCTTAGGAATGCTTGTGTAAAATCAAGCATGAGCCAAGCATCAGCTGACTTGTACTGAGTTTTTCACTGAGGGAGATAGGGCCAGGGTGTGAAAGATGGGGCTGGAATGAGCAAGTGACCCCTTAATTCTCCTGCAAATAGCTTTGTGTGTTGATTTTTAAACAGTGTAAAAGGATGCCTCAGTTGACCCCATAAAGGAGCCTGGGGAAGAATTCAAGATGTGGAGAGTGGCTGCTGGGCACCAACCCAAATACAGGAGGGACAATTTTGTTCAATATGTTTAGGGAATATTCCTGAAATTATCTTGTTAAAAATCTGCTGTTCTCCCTTCTGAGTGGACAGTTGATAAAGAATGTAACGAATATGCATTTTGATAGGCAGACAGCCTCTTCTTCATTTGCTGGATTTGTCCTTCATCAGATGAAGTCTGGACAAAGGACCCTTCTCATCATTCTGTGTCTATTTGATCAGAGAAGCCATGATCAAATGTTCCGAATTAATGTTTCAGTTGACCTGTCTCTAGAGTCCACTAGGCCAGACTCTATAGAGGGAAGGGGAGGACACTGGCTATTAGCATTTGCAGTTTCCTGACAGACACTCCTGTGCAGAAAAGCTGGCTTTAGGCAACTTTGTTAAGTAAGTAGCTTGTTATCATCAACATATTACTGTACATCTACTTAACATTCTGAAGGAGATATGCTTCATATCTAAACCCAAACCTGCTCTTCTCTCAGTGTCCCCACTGCAGTCTTTGGCAACTCCATTTTTCCTGTGTAGCTCATTTCCATTTCTGGGCAGGACTTTCCAGAAGGTATCCAGCCATATACTATGAAAAATAGAGATATGTACTGAAGAAGATACACGATACAAAAACATTGTATGTAGGACAATGACTCCTCAGTCCCATTCAAAGTCAGCACTTGGGACCTCACACAGTTCTCCCAATTGCCATCAGCTTCTCCACTGTATTTTCCTAAATCTCATCGAAGGTCTAAAATCACTTCCCTTTCAAAGGTGATTTTAATTTGGGGAAAAGCCAGAAGTTGCAGGGCATAAAATCTGGGCTGTAGGAAGGCTGAGTCACCTGGGTGATTTGATGTTTTGCAAAAAAACTGCACAAGATGTGAGCATGAGTGTGTATGTTGTCGTGATGAAGCTGCCAATCACCAGTTGCCCATAGCTGTGGCCATTTTCATCATAGTGCATCTCTCAACCAACAAAGAACATTGAGGTAGTACTCTTTACTAATTATTTGACCTGGTGGGGCATACTCATGATGGCCAACACTTTCCCAATCAAAGAACACAGTTAACATGGTCTTGATCTTGCTGTGGCTTTGCCATGCCTTCTTTAGGTGTGGAGAACCAGGTAACTTCCATTGGGATAACTGGGCCTTCATTTCCAGATCATAGCCATAGACCCATGATTCATCTCTGGTTATGAACTTCTTTATGAAGTCTGGTTCATTGGTAGCAGTTTGAATCAAATCATTAGCAACTGCAGCATGATGTTCCTTCTGTTCTATTAGCAGAAGCCATGGAATAAATTTTTCCAAGACACATTTGATGCATCAAAATCTTGAACACAGTAGTTTTTGGAATCCCCAGATCAGCTTCTAGTTCTTGCACTGTCAGTCAGGGATATTTGTTGATTATAGCCTGTACACATTCAACATTCTCAGGTATTCTGCTTATTGTAGGTCTTTTAGAACATGAATCACGTTCAACAGATTCTCAATCTCTTTGAAGCATTTGTGCCACACCTTTATTTGCACTACACTCATTGCATTGTCCCCCAAAGCCTTCAGAATCATCCAAATAATTTCTGTGGAGGAATGTTCAAACTTAACACAAAATTTCATGCAGATTCTTTACTCTACTGGCTCAGTCATTTTGAATGTGATGACCGCACAGTATACATGCTCACTCAGTGGCATCTACCACCCCCACTGACTAGTACAGTGAAGTCATAATTGTTCACACATGCACATTTCAGTCCACTCTCATTGGCTGCCAGGTTATGCAGATGTCGCACAAACCATTCTCATTATATTAACAACTGCTGGACTTTTTCCAGACAGAACTTGTGTCTCTGGAAATGCAAGTCAGTTTGGGTTATTCCTGTGTTCAATCCTCCAGCTAACTCTCAAGGTCATCTCTTACTGTTCTCCCTCTCATTCACTCTGCTGCACCATCATTTCCACCACCTGCTCCTCCAACATGCCAAGAGCACTGTCACAGCAGGACATTTGCATTTGTTTCCTTTGCCTGGAATGCTCTTCTCCTAGTTATTACCACTTCCTTCAGGTCTTTTCTTATATGTCAACTTCTCTTTTGATGCCTTCCCTATCCCTTATGTAATATTTTACCTCCCTTAGTATCTCCCTGTTTTCTGCTTTATTTTTTTTCGCAACACTTATCATCTGGAAAACTATCTTTTACTTATTTATTTTGTTTTTGTGTTCTTCCAACAGAATATATAGTCACACCCATTCCTTTACATATCATCTCTGGCTCCTTTTGAGCTATAATGGCAGAGATATATGCTCTATGAGATTAAAACATTTACTATTTCCCCTTATAGAAAGTGTGTTGCCAAACCCTGCTCTCAAGAATTTTACAATATAATTGCGGAAATACGATAGTACTTTTGGAAAACGGTTGTCCATGGATCTCGTGTTTCTGCTCATCCTTTGAACAGAGTCATTGCTTGCCTTTTTAAAATATATTTCTTTTCAGGGAAGTTTTTATAGCAAACAGCCTTAGAATGTATAGATTGTATCTTCCTCCAAAGGGAAGGGCAGGTATGCTTACTAACTATTATAAAAGATTTGAGTTCCCCAAGCTCAGTTTCTTTCCTAAAATGTAACCCAATATGCGTTCAGGTGTCACATGGCCTCTGAGTTTTTCAGTGAGATTTGTGGATTAGGGAACCACTACAAGAAAACCTGATGTTCTGGCTGCTGCTTTTGCTGTGAGTAATAAAATATTTTGTCCTTGACCAGGCATCTCATGGCTTCTGCCAATATCCCTGAATCTATGGGAGACTAACTAGCTAGCTTTGTAAATAAGGTAAGATTTTTGACTCTTCATAATTCTTGACAATATTTTAAAAATGTACTGAGAATGCAAAGTGGTAAATGTTCAACCCCAAGGGTTGACTAGGAGAGAAAGGAAAACAGATAACATTGTGAGTTAAAAAAAAAAAATATTGAGAGAGTTGATGGACCATGTTCCAAAAGGATGTAGAAGGAAAGGGGCCAAAGAGAATGTAGAGGAATAAGAGATAGAGATATCTCCCTAGATAAGAGAGAGGGTCATCTAAGCCACTCTCTGAGGCACGGTGGAAGAGAATAGGGTGGGTGGACTAGTTATTGATGGGAAAGTAATGTTTAAGTAAACAGGCAAGAAGGGAGAGGATAGTTCAGGTAAGGGAGTAAGGAAGATGGGGACAGGGAGGGTTCCAGGTTCTTGGGAGCTTTGAATGACATGCAAGGAGTTTGGAGATTATCTTATAGGCCTTAGAGAATTGTTGGAGACTTACTAATAGGAAGGTAAAGCAATATGGTATTTTATAAAGATTAATTTGGGCTATGTGCCAAATACGTTGAGATAGTGAGAGTCTATAATGAAGAGATTCGTTACCAGATGTTTAAAAAATGTAGTGTATCATGAACTATTTCTGACAGGTTAAATTCACAAAGAGTAAAAAATAAACAAAGAAATAAACAAAAAACCCCTGTGTATCCACAATTCCCCTTAAGAAATAAAACATAAACTCAGTTGAAGCCCTCTGTATACCCCTCTCTAAGCCCCCTTGTCACTCATCCTCATCCCTTGCTGATCAACTATGATAATTTTGATATTTATGAATTCCATGCTTTTAAAACATACTATTACTAAGTTATTGTACTAAACAATGATATTATTTGCATGATTTAAAATATCTGTCAAAAGGATATGTTGAATATGTTCTTGTGATGTTACTATTTTAGGGCATGTTTTATTGTGAAAATCACCCATGCTAATATGTAGCTTTAATTTATCTATTTTCACTGTTACATAATATTTTATTGTATGACTATACCAGAATTGATCATTTCTCTTGTTCATGGGAATATACATGGTTTCAAGTTTTTTCTTATTATGATCAACACTGAGGTGAAGATTTTGTAATTTCTCTGTGAATGTGTGTGAAAATTCTTAAGAGCATTATACTTGAGAATGGAATTTCGATTAATGGAAAAAGATACAATAAAGATTAAATTAAAAAAGAATGGAGTTTCTGGACCTTATCGAATGCTTTTTCTGCATCTATTGATATGATCATGTGATTTTTGTCTTTGCTTTTGTTTATGTGCTGTATTACGTTTATTGATTTGTGAATATCACACCATCCTTGCATCTCTGGGATGAATCCCACTTGGTCATGGTGTATGATCTTTTTAATGTATTACTGGATGCGGTTTGCCAATATTTTGTTGAGGATTTTAGCATCTATGTTCATCAGCGATATTGGCCTGAAGTTTTCTTTGTTATGTCTTTATCTGGTTTTGGGATTAGGATGATACTGGGTTCATAAAAAGAGTTTGGGAGTCTTCCATCATTTTGGATTTTTTGGAATAGTCTGTGAAGAATAGGAGTTAGCTCTTCCTTAAATGCTTTGCAGAATTCTCCTGTGAAACCACCTGATCCAGGGCTTTTGTGTGTCAGGACTTTTTTTTATTACTGCTTCAATTTTGTCTGCTGTTATTGGTCAGTTCAGGCTTTCTGCTTCTTCATTGAGTTTTGGAAGATTATATTTTTTTAGAAACTTGTCCATTTCACCTAGGTTTTCAAATTTCTTGGCATACAGCTCTTCGTAGTAGTTTCTTACAATTTTTTGTATATCTGCGGCATCACTTGTATCTCTCCACTTTCATTTCTGATTGAGTTTATTTGGGTCTTCTCTCATTTTTTCTTGATGAGCCTGCATTCGATAAGGTACAGCACCCATTTATGATAAAAACTCTCAGCAAAGTGGGAATAGAGGAGCATTCCTCAACATAATAAAGGCCATATAGGAGAGACCTACAGCCAACATCATACTCAATGAGCAAAACTAAAATCTGTCCCACTAAGATCAGGAACAAGACGAGGTTGTCCACGATCATCACTTCTATTCAACATAGTATTGGAAGTATTAGCCACAGCAATTAGACAAGAAAAGGAAATAAAAGGCATCCAAATTGGAAAGGAGGAAACAAAAATGTCATTGTTTGCAGATGACATGATAGTGTACACAGAAAATCCTATAGACTCCACCAAAAAACTACTTGACCTAATAAATGAATTTGGCAAAACTGCGGGATACAAAGTCAATATCCAGAAATCAAAGGCACTTTTGTATACTAACAATGAAACATCAGAAGCAGAAATCAGGGGAAAAAATCCCATTTGATATAGCAACAAAAAAATTAAATACCTAGGAATAAACCTAACCAACGAGGTAAAAGACCTGTCCTCAGAAAACTACACAACACTGAAAAAAGAAATCACAGAAGACACTAACAAATAGAAACATATACCGTGTTCATGGATCAGAAGAATCAATATCATCAAAATCCATTCTACCCAAAGCAATTTATAGATTCAATTCAATTCCTATCAAAGTACCAGTGACATACTTCATAAACACTATTTCACACAGATATAAAACAAACACTTCAAAAATTTATATGGAACCATAAATGACCCCAAATATCTGCTGCAATTTTGAAAAAGAAAAGCAAAGTAGGAGGGATCACAGTACCTGATATCAAACTGTATTATAAGGCCACTGTAATCAAAACAGCATGGTATTGGCAAAAAAAAGAAACCAACAAAAAAAGAACAACAACAGACAGGTAGACCAATGGAACAGAATAGAGAGCCCAGAAATAAACTGAAGTGTCTTTTGCCAATTAATTTTTGAAAAAGGGAGCAGCAGCATAAAATGGAGTAAAAATAGCCTCTTCAACAAATGGTGTT
>PVJI01004758.1:0-50113 GCA_004026765.1 Micronycteris hirsuta | reverse complement strand
GACACCATAAAAGTCCTAGAGGAAAACATCGGTAGGAAAATCTCAGACATTCCATGCAGCAACATCTTCACTGATATGTCCCCTAGAGCAAGGGACATAAAGGAATGAAAAAACAAATGGGACCTCATCAAAATAAAAAGCTTCTCCATGGCTAAAGAAAACAATATTAAAATAAAAAGAGAACCAACCATATGGGAAAACATATTTGCCAATGATATCTCAGACAAGGGTTTGATCTCCAAAATATATAAAGAACTCATACGACTCCACTCCAGGGAGACAAAAAACTCAATTAAAAAAATGGGCAAAATACTTGAACAGACATACAGAGGGCAGAGAGACATATGGAAAGATGCTCAGCATCACTAGCGATCAGAGAGATGCAAATTAAAATCACAATGAGATACCACCTCACATCGGTCAGAATGGCCAGCATAAACAAAGCAACAGATAAGTGTTGGAGAGGATGCAGAGAAAAGGGAACCCTAATGCACTGTTGGTGGGAATGCAGACTCGTGAAACCACTGTAGAAAACAGTCTGGAATTTCCTCAGAAAACTAAAAATGGAACTGCCTTTTGACCCAGAAATTCCACTGCTGGGATTATACCCTAAGAGCCCTGAATCACCCATCCAAAAGAACCTATGCACTCCAAAGTTCAAAGCAGCACAATTTACAATAGCCAAGTGCTGGAAGCATCCTAAGTGCCCATCAGCAAATGAGTGGATCAAAAAACTATGGTACATTTACACAGTGGAATTCTACACAGCAGTGAGAAAGAAGGAGCTTATACCCTTCGCAATAGCATGGATGGAACTGGAGAGCATTATGCTGAGTGAAATAAGCCAGGCAGTGAGGGACAAATACCATATGATCTCATCTTTAACTGGAATATAATCAACAAAAGATAAAAACAAGCAAAATATAACCAGAGACATTGAAATTAAGAACAATCTAACAATAGCCAAAGGGGAGGGGTGAGGGGACTGTGGGGAGGAGGGTTTTCAAGAACTACTATAAAGGACCCATGGACAAAACCAAGGGGGAGGGTGGAAGCAAGGGAGAGAGGTGGGTTTGGATGGGGCCGGGGAGTGGAGAAAATGCAGACAACTGTAATTGAACAACAATAAAGTAATTTAAAATTTTTAAAAAAGAATGGAATTTCTGGATTATAACATATGTACTGGTGTAGGTGAGAAGTACTTGGATCAGACTACATTTAGGTAATGGGAAAGAATAAAACATTAGTAAGGGATGTTAGATAGCACTTGAGGACTCACAAGACGTGAGGGAGAATAAGTTCGATTTAAGAATGACACTGAGGTTATGTGGCCAGTGATGATCAGAAAAATAATGCTGTTTCAGACAGAAATAAGACTGTATAGAGAGTGCTTGCCTGTGGAAATAAATTTAAGGAATGTCTAGTGAGGTGGATATGGGAATTGCGACATGGACAATTTAGGTTTCCAGCAGATAACTTAACATTAAATTATAAGAGATACAAATGGTATTAGAAGTATAATTTGTATGCTCTTTTTATGGATGTTATAGTTAAAACCATGTGAGAGAAGGTGACTAGGACAAGAAGTGAGCCAGCAGAGTGGTGCCAGTAGAGTGCTGTGACAGGTTATGTTATTGCTGACAATTCATATCTGCTTCCTCATAGGAGGGTCCTCACCCACTACCATGTGACCTTTTGTGCCTCCTGAGGAAGGAGTTTGCATCCCAGTTCCTTTGACTTGGGCTTGGCCACATGATGTGCTCTGGCTCATGGCATGTGAGAAAATGTGAAGAATGTCATGTCCAAGCAGTAGTGTGAGAGCTGTTCCTTTAGCCTAGGTCCCAGAGCTGTAATCAACCTGCAGTCTGAACATGACATGAGAAAGAGAAAAGTGTTTCTTATTGTAAATTACTGAGATTTGGGGGGGTGGAAATGGATAGGAGGTCATTACTTCACCCAAATTGACTAATTCAATTTATACACACAGAAGCAAATTTTGCAGGGAGTTAATAATTGAGGGTTTGTGAAAAGATTAACGTAAATTTGGCTTAATTTTGTATGAATTCTAGTTTAAAAAGAAGGAAAGAGAGAAGTAGTAGAAACATCAAATACTCTCTCACATCCAATTCTTTCTCCCAAACAGAACTCTTAAAGTTAGCCATGACCATAGAAGTTGCTTAAGCCAATAAAATGTCTGCAAAAGTGCGGAGCAAAGGAGCTGGTGTGCAGTTCTCCATCCTCTCCCTCTCGTGTCATTCACAGAAGCTACATACACTATAATTGCTATACGCTATGCAATTACAGTATGGTAGAATATTCTTTATTTGAGACATTGAGTTGTCAACATAGAAGATATTTTTTCTAGAGAGTTACCTTGCCCTATAGCGAATTTATTATGATCAATAAATATGCTTTTGTTGTTTCCTGAAATGCTTATGTTGTTTGTTATTGCAGAATAGCCTAGCATATCCTGGCTACATGAGTTGGTATGCTGGAAAGCAACACAGTTGAAGAAAGGTATTTTTAGAGTAGATGAAAACTAAGAGGAACGTGGGGATAGGTGGGGTGGTAGGGAGTGGTGGGGGGGAAATGGAGACAACTGTACTTGAACAACAATAAAAACAAAACAAAACTAAGAGAGTTTGAGGTTGAAGATGAAAACACCTAAAGTGCCCAGACCAATGTGGCTCAGTTGGTTGGGCATTGTCCAGCAAAGTGAAGGGCTGCAGGTTTGATTCCTTATCAGGGCACATGCCAGGGCTGCAGGCCAGGTCACTGGTCGGGGCATGTACAAGAGGCCACTGATAGGTGTTTCTCTTCCTTAATGCCCTCCTCTAAAAATAAATAAATAAAATCTTTAAAGAAAACTACCTAAAGAAAGGGAATGGATGGAAGAAGGGGTAAACTGATAAAGTAAGGCAGCAGAAGAAATGGAAGGAGACCAGTCTATTTATTTTGATGAGGGTTGAGTTTATTTTTAAAGAGTTGGTACAAGGTAATAGAAATTTTATTACTAAGAATTTTTTTAGTTGCAAATAACATGATTCTCAATCAAGGTAATGGAGAATTTATTGCTTATGGCACATATCACAGAAACAGTGTCATTGGTCTCAAGAACAACTAGATCCATGACTTGTGATACTGCTAGAATTTTCTATCTTTTTGTCACTCCTAAGTTTCCCTCATATGTTGACCTCATGTTTTCCTAATAAAGACAAATTTTCTCCACATGGCAAGGAACATGGCCACTTGGAGCCCTGAACTCACTTCCCAGAAGTTCTGCTAGTAGAGAGGAAAGATATGATTTCTGCTCCCTCAAACCACAAATATCCTGGAGCAGGTGTCTGCATGGGTTATGGATTGTCCAGGCCAATTTCAGTGGCCAAACAGTTAGACAATGTTACTGACTTGACTTGGTTCATGCGCCCACTCCTCTGGTCAAGAGCACAGACTCTATTGCCAGGAGAGTTGGAGCTGGATCCAGACAGAGAAGTAAAATGGTTGCTGTGGGGATATCAATGTAATCGGTGCAGTAGAGTCCTCTATGTTGAGGATGCAGCTTGACTGTCAAATGAGTTAATATCATCAATTACACAGAAAGACCAAAATTCTAATTTTAAAATATTTCTTTCAAATACCATGTAGTAAGAAACAAAATTTAGGGAAGGGAACTGTAAAAATGTTTTTGTTCAACAATGATAAGAAATGATAGGAATGATAGGAGAGAATAGCCAATGAACTTCCTAACAGCAAGTAGAGCTATTCTCATTCATTAGCAAAAACAAGGTGTTACCTAACATCAAAAACATTGGCAAGGACTTGTTCCAAAGTTTGTCCTCAAATGGAATCTTTCTGCAGCTTTCATAGAATCATTCCTTTGAAAAAGACGTACCCCCTTAAAATAACACAAATACCTTGGGAAGGAGAGGTGTGATGTATAACAGTTGAATATCAACTAGCTATAACATCAATGCTATTGCTATTACTGCTAAGAGATGAGGCGTAAGAATGCCCATTTAATATGGTGAATCTGAAGATGAGCAGTCTTCTGACTTGCCCGAGTTTAAACAACTGGAGAGTAGCTGAACCAAGATGAAAAGCCAGGCCTATGTGAATAAAAAGTTTTGATAAGCCTGTTATTAACATTTTATTATGAACTAATTCATCAGATATTTAAAATTAATTATACAAACTTATTTTGGAATAATTCAATAAGGTAAACAAATAAATTTTCCCAAAGTCATTTGGCTGTCCCTGGACTTTGCAGCAGTTGAGATAAAATGTCAATAGGGAATTTTACACAGTAAATGTTGCCAGAGAAAGGCAACCCTGGGTGTGTGTAGATATAATTGTGCTTTACTATGCTAATGCTTGTGGTAGTTCTGAGTTAAGTGGTATCCAGGTAGGCTACTGATGCTGGCTGGGTTATTGTGGAGGAAAAGTGGGGGTTTGAGAGACTCTGGGGTTACCTAAAGAAAAGTGAACTTTGGACTGGCCAATTAAGATGGGAAGGCCTTGTTAGTCTCCTGGAGGGCACTTTTAATGAATGTATTGGTAGGTGACAGATCATCATGGTGAAGCTAGGGGAAATGCAGAGGTTGGAGGCTGAGATTAGTAGTGCTAGGTATGTTACAGAACAGGGCAGGGGTAGTAAATGATATACTGTTACCAAAAAGGACCCCTGCTTTGTGCTCCTGGGTCCCCCCGATCCAGTACTAGGTTTCTTATGCTCGCCACCAAAGGAAAGACATCTCTCAATGCCAGAGACTGGTGAAAAGGAAAGGGATTATTTATTTTCAAGTTATACAGGCTTGGAGTAATGACTTAATTTCTCCTTTAAAATACTAAAGTTCTCTAGAATACCCATAAATGCACACAGTCCTTCCTTCTCCCCCTGCCCAGTCCAGGGTACCGTATCTCAGGAAAAGTAGAAGTCCGTGATTCAGGCATCCGCTTGGTTCCGACACCATCCCCTGTGTTCTCACCGCAATCTCCAGTTAATCCAAAACCATGTGGCACCCCTTCATGGCCCACCAGCAAGAGTCCTTTCACTCCTTTTCTTCCAGGCAAAGTCTCTCCTGCTTCTTAGGCCACGTGGCAAAAGGAGCAACCCCAAAGCCTCATGGTCCTGCCCTCTGCCCAAGCCATGGGGTCATTCCTGCCACAGCCGTGTGGTCCTGATTTTCCTTCCCACAGCATCTCTCCCACATTCTTCCGAACTGCTAAGAGAGAGCTCTACATTGCTGCTACATCTTGCTTCCCAGCTTCCTAAGCTGCATGGCAAAGGGAGCCCCAAAGCTTTGGAGTTCTCCCCTCTTGCCAGTTACATCTTGTGTGGAAGTCACTTCCATCCCCCTGGCTCAATGCATGGCCACAGCTATTTAACATATCTATAAAACCAGTTAAATGTTATAGATACGTTAAATGACCATGCCAGAGGTTAGCTGCAAAGCTGCTGCTATACAAAATGGCTCTGAAAGGCCCTGCTCCAGGAGTCCCATCCCCCCAGTTCAGACTTGTGGGGGTGAGGAGATCCTATATATATTTTTCTAATATTTCCAGAGAACCTTGAGTTCTGCATCCCATTACAAATCCCTATTTGGGGCTCTCCCTTGGCTGCACCCTGTTACAGGTAGGATGCTGGATCTCAAGAACGAAGAAAAATCTATTCAGAATTTTCTATAGGTAGATTCTGAAAAGCACCCGCTGAGTGAAGGAATTTAGAAACCTGTAATGATCTTGAGCAGAAAGCATAGGTCTGAGGGTTCAGAGAGGAAGGATCGTTGATCCAAAGGGGAACTAAAGAAAACAGCCTGACTGAGCACAAAGGCCTTAGAAAATGTTGTGTCCTTGGGTAGGAGTTTTCTGCCTGAAAGAAAATGTTAGGGAGTAGAGAGTCTGGTTCATGTTTAAATGAATGCTAAGGTGAATTAGAAACATAAGACATATAACCTCAATATAGTTAACACAGATATTCTAACTCAATGCAGTAAAGCAATTTATGCACCTTGAGTTGATTATACTGTGGAATACTGCTGGAAAAGAAGTTGTGAAACTCACAAATGTTGTCTTCAGAGAAGGAATCTGAACATCACAACACCAGTATGTCTCTTATCTAAAATGCCAATAGAGCCATGTTGAGGAAAGCTTCTGTTGGCTTTGTTACATAACCAATCAATTTGGGTAAGGAGGAAAGTAGAGAGATTTGTCCAGATTCCCTGGTAGGAAATGCAGGCTTACCTAAATCCTTACAGTGAGGCACCCTAGGTAATCCAACACAATATGAGTTCATTGTGTTGCATGCAAAAGGGGAGATGCAAAGAGAAAAGCAGAAAACTTAAAAGGAAGATCAGAGCACACAATTTTCTCTGGAGCTGAACTTAGTAAGAAGTTCCACAGAGTTAGTACAGATCAGGCAGCTGTTAACATTTTCTTGGCCATGTCTGTAAGATAACTGTTTATATATTATGGTTCATGTAAGGCCTATTAGAGAAAAGGCATGGCTTAAAATGAGAGAAGAGAAAGGCATAAGTGAAGGAGGAATTTAAAAGGAAAGACCAGGGCAGCACTGGCCAGGGTCAGACTGTCTTCTCAGAGCAGACAAAGAAACTTACACAAAATTTATGATGGACTTGGATCTAGGACAGTGCATGCTTTGAAACTCCAATCTATTTAAATGATGATAAATGTCACAGATGTCCTCCTTTATAGAGTGATTTGCCCAACAGAAGAGAAAAATTTAAACCTGTCTTTTCCAAAGAGGGGATAAAAATTACTTAAAATTGGCGATTCAGACTGTCTCATAAGTCTCCTGAGCTACACAGCCATTTAAAGACAACCTACAAATAAATGATTATATAAGAATAAACCAATGTTCCGTCTAGTAGTGGATTGGTCATGATTAAGGCAGATTATTCTGTCATGATACCAATCACAAAAATTTAGTAGAAAACTCTCTAATTTTTTCAATGACCCATTGTTGAATTAGTTTTTTTGTTAATTTAATGAAATAGGAACCCATAAGCCAAACCTTATTCTATTTCATAGGATACTGAAATTCACAACTCATATAGAAAATATGTTGCTTCAAACTTAAACTTTTGGTAGTCAAGGTTTGCACTTGAGACCTGGTGAGCATCTGGAGATTTACCTTATCTCCACATTTCGATATTGCATTTTTGCCCACTTGGGATTTCCTTGAGATAACTACTGTTGGTGATGTCAAATTAATTACACAAGGAGGCAATAGACTGACATAGCTGTAATGTCTTGGCAGCCTGTGTTCCCAAAGCCATCTGAAACATTAGCCTGAAATGCCTCAAGATTTAAGAAATTGAAGCTTAAGGACAGCCAATATAAACAGCCAACTAAACTTTCCTGAATAAGGCAACCAATGTTCTAACCAATCGAATAATTTCCTTGCTTTGCTTCCATGTCTTCTCTATAAAAGTCTTACTCTTAGTTCCTATAGGTAGAGTGCTCCTAATCACTTCTGGTTTGGCACTGCCTGATTCAAATTGATGTGTACTTACTTCCTTCTCCACCCCCCCAAAAGAAACCTCCTAACATTTTTAATATGCCTCAGTTTATCAGTGCTAAGAAAAACAAAGGGGCATTTCTAATAGAGACATTAGAAAGTGTTTATCTCTGTTCAGCTGCCACTATAATATGTATTGCTCACAAGCAGATGTGACCAGAAGATTATATTCTATTCAGATAGCATATGACTCATCCTAAGTGGCGAGAACAGACGTATTGTTATATGAAAAAAGCAAAGAGCAAAAAAGTATATATTGTAATACTAACATTTGTGTGAAACTATATATGTGCATACATATTTATAAATACATACAATAACTCTGGAAACATATTAAGGAAACTGGTAAGAGCTGTTGCCATTAGGGAGGGCAGTAGGTGGCTAGGGTATGGAAAGAAGTAAGGGGAGATTCACTTTTCACCATAAACACTTTGTAACCTTTTATGGTTGTGCCATGCACATATATTGCCTATTTAAATGACAATTTACCAATTACCTAAGCATTTAGAACAAAACAAATGGTGGGACTGATCTTTCTGGGACCTTGAGGTTCCTATAGTTGGCTAACATAGAATTTGATGATTAAAGCTTTTGAAATTTTAATGCTTCTTCCCTGCCTTTTGGTGAGAAGGGCAACCTGTCATGTGCTTAGTTACTACTGTATTGTCTTTCATATCTGAGGGCCATAGAGGGATTGGTGAAGATTGAATTCTTTGTGGTTAATGCCTGGTAGGTCAAGAATTTTCTGTCAAAGTACAGAAGTGCCCATATACAGAATCAATATTAGCATGTAGACATGAGTATTGGGTAGGGCAGAGATTTTAACTTTTCCTCAATCAGCAGGATTTGGACTAATTCTAGAGAAAGGAAGGATAAAGATGCCCAACAATATGAAACAAAAGTATAGATCTGACTTCCGACAAGATGGTGGCATAAGTGAACGCGCCGTGCCTCCTTGCACAGCCAAACAAGGAAAAAACCAGAAATTTACCTAAACAAAAACAGCCAGATCTGACAGAAAATCGAATTGAGAGGAAGTCCGACAACCAAGGAATTAAAGAAGATACATTCATCCAGTCTGGTGAGCCGGGAGGACCAGGGCGGAGGGAGAGCACTTGGCAACTCTGTGGCGAGCTGGTGAGCAGACGGCAGGACCACAGTTAGAGGGGCGGTTCCCGCGGGACTGCAGCACACTGAGTCGGGGGTGCCTGACCAAAGCGCAGCCAGAGCCCTGATCATCTGACCCAGCGGTGCTGAGACTGGTGGACCTGGTGGACCAGGCAGGTCCGCATTTTCATGCAGACAAACCTGGAGAGAAAGCAGGGCTCATTCCATTGGCGCAGATTGAGAGCACCTGTGGGGGTGGAGTCGGTGGCGGGAGGAACTCTCAACCTCATAGGGGAGTTCATTGGGGAGACCCACGGGGGATTGGAGCTGTGCAGCCCATCCACTGACTCTGGAGCGACCCCTGGAGCCAGCGCAGAAGGACTCGAATTGCTTGCGGGAGGCGGTGTGGGTGTGGAGAGCAGAGCAGGCGCCATTGTGCTCTCAGGTCCTGCCCCCACAGGCTATGTCACAGCACAAGTACTGTGAGTTTCCCTGCCCAGGTGAATCCCAAGGCTCCGCCCTCCTTACAGTAACAGGCACATCGAGGGAAAAAAAGATGGCCCAAAGAAAGGAACAGACCAAAGCTCCAGAACTAACCGACCAAGAGTTAGACAACCTATCAGATGCAAAGTTTAAAACCCTAGTAATCAGGATGCTCACAGAATTTGACAAAAAATTATCAAAATTGCTTGAACAAATGAGGAGAGATATGCAGGGAACCAATAGAGATAAGAAGGAAACTGGGACTCAAATCAACAGAGTGGACCAGCAGAAAGAAAAAAACATCCAACCAGAAAAGAATGAAGAAACAAGAATTCAAAAAATGGAGGAGGGGCTCAGAAACCTCCAAGACATCTGTAAACGGCTCAACATACGGATCATAGGACTGCCAGAAGGAGAAGAAGAAATCCAAGGAATTGAAAACTTATTTGAACACATAATGATGGAGAATTTCCCAAAGCTGGTGAAGGAAATAGATTTTCAGGAAGTCCAGGAAGCTCAGAGAGTCCCAAAGAAGTTGGACCCAAAGAGGAACACACCAAAACACATCATAATTACATTAACCAAGATCAAAAATAAGGAAAGGATCCTAGAAGCAGCAAGAGAAAAGGAGACACAGTTACCTACAAAGGAATTCCCATAAGACTGTCAGCTGATTTCTCAAAAGAGAACTTACAGGCAAGAAGGGGCTGGAGAGAAGTATTCCAAGTCATGAAAGGCAAGGACCTACATCCAAGAATACTCTATCCAGGAAAGCTATCATTTAGAATGGAAGGGCAGATAAAGTACTTCTTGGATAAGGTCAAGTTCAAGAAGTTCATCATCACCCAGCCTTTATTGTATGAAATGTTAAAGGGAGTTATATAAGGTATGGAGGAATATCAACAGGGTAGTGGTAGGGGGAGAGGGTAGGAATGGGACACAGAACAAGTAGCATAAATGGTAGGTAGACAACAGACAGGGGGAGGTTAAGAATAGTATAGGAAATGCAGAAGCAGAAGGACTTATATGTATGACCTATGGACAGAACTAAAGGGTGGGGAAAGGGGGGTAAGGGGGTGGGGGGCAAGAAGGGGGGGAAGAGTGGGACAACTGTAACAGCATAATCAATAAAATATAGTTAAAAAAGTATAGATCTGGGGGAAAAACAGGACTGTATTTTTCATATATATTTTGGTTATAAGTAGCAAACTTTCTATTCAAATTAGTCTGGGCAAAAGGATACTTCATGAGAAGGATACTGAAGGCATCCCCCCAATCTGAGAGGGATAGCAGCACGGCAGGGCCTGAAGCACAGGCGGACATATTGATGAGAACATCTCCCAAACTTTCTCTCTCCTCTCAGCTTCTCACTGTGTATTGGTTTTATTCTCTCAGACCTGCTTCATGTACATGGAGGGCACATGGAGTACTTTTTTTAAAGTTTTCCTACCAGAGAAAGCACCTACTCTTCTTCACTGAGTTCTGGTTTGAAATATCCCAGGGGAGAACTCTGATTGACCTGGCTTGAGTCATATGTTCATCTTTGAGTTGATCAGCTATGGTTTACTCTCATTAGTAACTTCTACTGGAACCTGTGATTTAGTTGAGGGGGGTAAGACCTCAAAATAAGTAAGTGCTGTTTTGGATGAAGAGATCCAAACAACAGGTAAACAATATAAGGCAGGACACGTCGCAAGCCGCTAACGTGGTATTCTTTCAGGAGCACGCTTGATCTCCTCATAGTTCCTTGGACTACCTCCAATGGTTAAGAATCTTTACATGAACACATGTCTGAGAAAGATAACTCATTGTTAAATTCACTTCAAGTTTAAATAACTTATCTGTGCTCTCTTTCCTCAGATAAAAACCTATTGTCTGGGGAGTGGGGAATAAACAGGATGGAGAGGGTAGGCTCAGAGATCCTGAAGGGAGTAGGAAATAGGAATTCTATTGCATCGCACTTTTCTTCCATTGCACCCAATTTCTCCCTTTCAGGTTGTTAGTATTACTGAGGTATCAACACCACTAGCAGGACTATAGAGATTGGATAGCTCCCTCATTCACATTGGGCTGTACAGAATTCTTGAATGCTCTATAAAGTCACTGTGAATATTGGACCCTAGAGTTGTGCGATGTTGCACTCTATATTGGCTTATCAAGTGTGCATAATTGTTTCTTTTCAAACACTTTTATTGCATTCTCACCATGTGTAATACACACACACATACATATATATACATATATATGGAATAATAATAAAAATATATAAACATTACATGAAATGACATATAATCCATTTTCTGTACTTAAATTGTCAAACTAAGGCCTGTGGGCCAAATTTAGCTGGCTATCAGTTTTTGTAAATAAAGTTTTATTGGAGTACAATCACACATATTTGTTTGTGTATTCTCTGTGGCTGCTTCCATGCTATAGTGGCAGGGTTGGGTAGTTATTTCAGGGACCATATGGTCCATAATGCCTAAAATAGTTACTGTTTGGCCCTTTACAGGAAAACTTAGCCAACCTCTCCACTACAGTACACACCAGAAATTGTAATTTTTCATTGATTTGTTAAACACAACCCTCTATATCATTAGTTACTTTATTACAAATAAAATTATCTTCAAGTAAATAAAGAAGAGTAATGGTTCAGTTGGGATCAAGAAAAATTAGAGCTAGAAAGGGTGCTGGAGATCATGGAGCTTAATTCTTAGGTTTATACATAGGGAAACTGAGGCCCAGAAAAACTACTCATTTGCTCAAGCCACATATCAAGTTAGATTGAAGGTTTGATCCATGTCCTCCCATGATACCGTTTAAAGCACTCCACTTTCCTTTTTGCCTGCACTCCTTTGTTTCTAAAACTATCCTCCCTCTATTTTGAAGTTTTTAACCTGCACGAGTCCCTCAGTCAGTAGTATTGGCGTGTTTACCTTGATTTCAAGCATTTCATTATTGTTACTGCACCACAGTATCTGTATGTTCATATTAATTATTCTCCACTTACCTATTCTTTCTGTCCTTTTTCTTAACAACTCCATATGCACTTTTCTGATGTGATAAGTTTTTACAAATGGCAGTTTCAGATAAGCTGCTGGGTATTCCCTATACTTTTTTATTATTGGGTCATCTCTTGCCAGATGTTCTTGCATTCCTCTTTTATCCCAGAAAGTCACCTTGGATGCTGTTGATATCAGGAGCCTGGAGTTTTGATATATACAGTTCAGAATATAGTGATTAAGAATCATCGTGTAGTGATTATATCTTCTATACCATCATCCCTGATGGAGTCATTCAATACCTCCTCCCTCATCTTGCCCTGCAAACATACACTCAGCCCGAAAATAGAGGCTGAGTTTGTCTCAGGCATGCAGCCATCTAGGACATCAGAGACTGTATAATCTGGACGTGGAAGGACAGCTGGTGGGCTGTTGCTGCAGGTCAGTGTTTCCTATCTCAGGAAAGGATGCAACAGTGGGAGCAGGATGTCTGTTAAATTGCAAACAAAAGCCTTTGGGGGAGCTATGTTAAATCACAGCATACAATAATACAAAAATAACAATGGATTAGAGGTCAGGTTTTATAATTAATTTTTTGTGTGACTTTAGGTGACCTGATTAGCCTCTGTGGATCTCAGTTTCTCCATCTGTAAAATGAGAAGGCTGAGCAAAAGTAAATAAACCTTCTAGTTAGCGACCATATTTTCTGAGCCCCAAATTAGGACATATGCTATGACAAGTACAATTAGACTTATAGGGACAGTAAGAGAGGAGATTTGGAATACAGATTATCCTAGAAGATCTGGAACATATGGCTGCCTTATTTCCAGTTATAAAATTCTTTGAGATTTAAGGCCCTCTTTTTGCTTTTGTATATTTAAGAACATTCTATAATTTATGGATTGATAATGATCCTGTTCACAAATTCTGTCAAGTTTTGTGCCTCATAGTTTCTTAGTCTTTACATTGTCACTGTATTCTTCACACTCCAAAGTAATTCCTTTATGTTCTATTAGCTCATTCAAAAATATTCTAAGAGTTCATCTTATGTGCTGGTCTAGGGTTGCTGGATACAGTTGTCCAAGATATGGCCTGCACCAAGTGTCCAGACAGTGGGTGGAGAACTGAGATACAGTCCACACTCTGCTCACCCAGCACAGACCAAGTCCACTCGGAGGAAGTGGCATTAAGATACCATTTCAGTTAGTGGTTTTCCCGTGTAGGCACTGGACACACTACAGAGCTACAAGATAGATATAGTTCCTACCTTCTTAAAAGTGAGAGTTGAGTGGGAAGGACAGATTTTCAAAATAATTACAGAAAATGTAAGTACAATCAGAGCAGGATGAATAAATTACTAAAGGAACACAGATGAAAGAAGGAGTAATTCGTACATATGGGGCAGTAGGAAGTAGAGAGAAAGGGAAGAAATCTCAAGGGAAACTACTGTTGCAACTTCTTGGCATATCACTTCATCCCAAGGAAGAAAGCTGTTATAGATTTGTCATGTTCAGGAATATTTATTCAGTCAGGTTTTCTAAAGATGGAGTCATACTGTCAGATGTAAAACATGAACCTCTAGTGGAGTAAATAGCCCCATATCTATTCTCCCACAAGGTTAGGAGGAAAAGTCAGGACCCATCGCATTTATGCTTAAGTAAAAACAATTCCCACTCTTCCTTTTCTCTCAGACTCTTAGAAAGGCATCTAGAAACTAGAGTGAAGTCCCACCAAAAATGTCAATTACTCTGTCCAAGTAAAATAATTGAATTCAAGGCAGCCTTGCTACATTAGCCAATGGAGGGCTTCTCCTTAGGGTTTTAGGCCAAAGCTCAGTTAAAACTGATCTTTGGCTTAGCCTTAACATATATGGTAGTGGTTCCCTTAGGAATCTGTCAAGATTATAGGTAGCAAATTAATGCCAGAACTTTAGGATTCAGGAACCTATCCTTAGAGTTATGTTTAAACTGGGTTTTAAAGGATGACTAGGAGTTTGCCTATAAAATGAGTGGTGGAAAGGTATTTCATGTGAAAAGAACAATGCAGTGACTTGATTAATGAGTGACAGTACATATTTGGGAAACTGGATCAAAGGATGGGCTCAATAGCAAGGTTAGGAATATAAAGGGTCATGCTCAACTAAAATGTATAGATTTTATCCTGTGGGCAATGTACAGAGCTAATAGAAGTTAGCAAGCAACAGAATGATGTAATTAGATCTCTTTTGTAGTGTGAAGGGCAGATTGGAATAGAGAACAGATGGTAGACTTAAAGTCAGTTAGAGGTAATGAGGGTCTTAAACAGGGCAGCAGAATGGGAGTGAGAGAAATGACCTGATTCAAGAGACTGGACCCTTTAGATGTGACCTCGCAGAAGAGGGGGCATCATGAATGCTAGGATGCTGAGAATAGATATTGAGAATGTGTGTGGGGGGGTTGTGGAGTGAATTGGGTTGATGAGGGTGGGGTTGAGAATTATAGATAATGGTTAATGTGAAGATTTGTAAATATTTCTAAGCAAGGTTGATTTCATTATCTGAGGTGAAGCAGGGTGAGATTGATAGACAATTTCTATTTGATGTGAAAACAAAGAACCATCCAGTCTGTCAGCCCAACTCTGCATCTACTCCTCTAGTGAAAAGTGCATAAACATGCATTTGGAGTACAGACTTATTGCAAGGTGGACAGATCAGGGGCTAGCACTGTTGAGGATGTATCAGACCAACACAATGGTGTTACTAGAGACTGTTTGGTAGGATTTGCAAATAGTTTACTCACACAGAAACTTGGTGGCAGAACTTGACTCAAAACATGGAGAGAAGTGTTAGAATATCAAAATTAAAAAATATACAATAATAGTAGTTGCCATTTATTGTTCCATGCATTTTATATACATTGACTTTATTTGGCCCTCACAATAACACAGCGAACTAAATATTATTTCCCTTGTTTCTTAGAGGAAGAAAATGAGACTCAGAGATATTAAGTAACTTGCCAAAGGAATATTACTACTAAGTGGCAGAGTAATTACAATACCAGGTCCCCTAGGTTCTTTGCTCTCTCCAGCATTAGATGCTCCTCTTTAGCCTACTTAAGAGTAAAGACAATTAGCATCATTTGCATTTAAATAATACATTTGCTAAGCACAACTGATTCTTATGTATTTGTTAATGAATTGCTGAACTCTATAAAATCTTTGTGGCTTCTAGGGCCTATTTCTCCTTCTTTTCCCTGTTTAGTTTTGTCATTCACAGTCTCTAGGACACATTGAGGTGGTTTCAGTTCTGATGGAATCAGTTTTCCTAGAGCAGGTATTTGTCAACCTTTTCTGCTCACTTCAAAGTTACCCCTCTTGCTTTTTCAGCCATTGAGATTTTAACAATATCCTACTTTCTAGCATCATGCTTCATCTAATTGGTATATAGTAGGTGCTCAATAAATATTTGCCAAATGAAGGTATGGATTTTCAGCTCCTAGACATAATTTTGTCCTTAAAATATGTTCCAGTGGTCTGAGTCTCATCTTCTATGCTTTCATCTTACTATTGCTTCTATATTCACCAATATCCCAAACTCAATATGACTAAAACCAAATCTATTAGCTCCTCTCCTTAAAAACTCCTCCTCCTGTCTTCCCTCTCTTGGTTACTGGCATCATAATTATTGATAGTCTGTTATGTTTCTAATTTCTCTTTCTCTTCTGCAAGAGATTCTGCCATAGCTATATTGCTTTAATTAAATCCCCTTTTCCAGTGCCATCATACTTATTAACACAACTTATTATTATCACTTGTCGAGTTATCACAATAGCCTCCTAATTGATCCCACTTCATCTAATATTTCCTCTTGTCTGTAGACCTGGCATAAATTTGGTTCTATCCTCTGCTTCTCAAAAATCTCGCATGTTCAACTTCTGTGTATAGCATTCAAGGGTCTCCACAATGTTGCACTGACTTCCTCATGTCTCCTTGGCTACCTCCCTTTACCACCTATCCAACAGCCACAC
The DNA here is from genome assembly GCA_004026765.1 of Micronycteris hirsuta. Lineage (NCBI taxonomy): Eukaryota > Metazoa > Chordata > Mammalia > Chiroptera > Phyllostomidae > Micronycteris > Micronycteris hirsuta. Next base: position 33,983 of record PVJI01004758.1, on the reverse strand, counting down.
TGGGCTACACCCTTTCTCCCTTAATGTTCCAATCATTTTCCTACCTCTGTGTCTGGTGAGTGGGTATACATGACTCTACTACCCTTGCTTGGGTCTAAAGGAGAAACTGCTGTCAATCATAGACCACTGTCTCAGCAGGCCTAGACTCAGACTCAGAATCCTCAACCAGAATTTGTCTCTCACAGTAAACTGAAATTGACATGAAGGCCACCTATTGGCCCTTGCGGGGTTTTGACCCCTTTACCAGCTCCCAATGACAAGTAGTCTTTCAAGATCCACATCCAATGGCATCTCTGCTGTGGCACCTTCCCCAGCTTCCTGCTTAAATCGATCACTTTACCCTAGGAACCACTCATTGTGTTTACCTTAAGGATTGTATTTGTTTTCTGCTTTGTAAAGTAATCATTTAAGTATAAATTGATTCTCCACCAGACTCCTGAGGGTAGTGAGGGTGAAGACCACGTCAGATTCTCTTTTGAGTTTTTCCACACCTCTAACCACATTGCGAGAGTTAATGTTTGTCAAGTGAATCAGCTTCTCACACATTCTGCCTTTATTAAGGTCATATAGGAGCATGCTGTGTTTTCTGTTCTATATTTTAAACTCCTCGAGGGCAGGGATCAAACCTTGTTCATCTCAACTCCCACAGCCCTGGGAACTCAGTAAACTGTTATTGGTAGTTCTGTGAATAGTTTTCTTCATTCTTTGTCAACAATTATATTGTGTCCACTTAATATCCTTCACTGGAGATTTCTGTAAAATATTCTGTTTCTCAGGCTTATTATTTCTGATTGACCTTCTCTCCAAATTAGGGCAAACTCTCAAGGATTTACTGAATTTCAAAATCTTGAAAGTAGCAGCTCAGCAGAAAGTCAGCAGAGAGGTAGGCAGCAGCATGATGGAGTCTTAAAGAATGCAAAACTTTCTCTTAGAGGTGAGGGACAGAACAGGGAGGGATGGGGAAAGGGAGGATGAGGGAGAAGGGCACATCCTGAAAAGAGGCAGCAGACAAGGAGACAGAGAAGGCAGAGGCAGGAAAGGTGGAAGGAGAGGGGAAGGCAGGCAAGAAGAAAACAGAGCTGGAATTTTGTAACATATGCCATCATTAAAAACAGATTAGTCTGCTGAAAATAAGAGCATGTTTGAGGTTTAGAAAAACTACAATTTTTTTTCTTTCAAGTATGAGGAGGATGAGATGGGGGTAAAAGCAATTTTATTATTTTAACCTACAATAGAATCTGAGCTTGAGAAGAAAGAGATTTGTAAAGAGAAAGGAGAATAAAAGGGTCATACAAAGAGGAGAAAGAAAGTATAAATGGGGAGAGGGGGCACAAGGAGTGAATGAATATGCAGAGGTGGGCAAAAATAGGTTTACAGTTGTAATACAAATAAATAATACAACAATTAATGAATAATAATATAAGCATAAACTCTGTATTTTGTGTACTCACAACCGTGAACCTACTTTTATCCACCTCAATATTGAGAAATGGAAGGAGGGAGCGCAGGAAGGTAACCACAGGCAAAAAGGCAATGAATTAACATGTTTTTTTGAATACAGGGGCTTCTTTGTGAAGATGAGAGCTCACATCTGGCTTTGATCAGCCACATGGCAGCCCAGGATCAGATCAGAAAGCAAATGAGATGATAAAGCGGATGCAGCCGAGGAAGGGAGGGAACCAGGGAAGGAGAAAGGCTGCCGCCTGGGATTTCATGCCAAGGAGGGCAGCACCTTGTTGTGGATCCAGTGTCCTCTGTGGCCGTCGGGAGTGCCACAGAGCTGTGCCACCAGTGGGGAGAGAGCCTCGGGGAGGTTCTGGGCTCCTGTTTCCTGCAGGCAGACCTGTCTTTGCTGACACAGCCCAGGAGCTGATGGTAGAGAATTTGCTTAGCTCCAGGGACTTTCTGAATAGGTATTTCTTTATCCTGAGACAGGCTGAAAAAAAGGATGAAATTCTTATTTCAATTGGATTTTTTTCATATTTCCTCTCCCCCTTTTTTTAGAGTACTTTTATTGTTGCATTGCCAGAAAAGCTGCTTAATATGTAAACTTGACCATATTCTACTCTTGAGTTTCTTTGTGGACTGTTTGGAAGAAGAGTCCAGTAATCATGAAGGAACTGTTTAGAAGACTTCTTAGCTATCTTTAAGAGCTGGAAAGTGGAACTGTAGGATATATAAATTACAAAAATTGCTGACACTTTGGAGCCCCTAATATGGCCCATGCACTGGCTTACATTATCTTATTTAAGTCTGAATTTCCATCCTTATGATTCTCACTTTACTGATGAGGAAACTGTGCCTCTGAAATGCTAAATAACCCACCTGAAAATATAGGGCTAAGAAGGGGAAGAGACAGGATTGGAGCCTAGATTTCCCTACTTCTAGGTCTCTCAGCAGATTCTGTAGGTGGATTCTTTTATATATGTATTTAATTACTAGAAGAGGGATATTTCCAAGGCAGGTGGCAGTGTAAATTAATTAAATTTGAGAGGACCCAAAGCTCAAATTATTCATCCTTCCAAAAAGGATGCTTATTATTTGAGCAGTCCCATTCTGTTCAGTTGTGTTTGTAGCCCGGAAGCCAGGCTCACCATTTCCTCTGATTCTAAAGTGGGCTGGATAAGGGAAGTCAGGAAAGCTCAGCATACAGAGAACCATTCCCTGAGAAATAGATGAAGAAAGCTGCAATAGGAATTGATAGGGGACTGAAGAGTTGGAAAATTTTAGTTTAATGTAAATAGTTATAAGCCTAGTAAGTAATGCATATGTTAAAGTGTTTGTTTCTGAAAGTACAGATAAGGCCCATCCTGGCTCCTGGGAGAAACAGCTGACCACCTGGGGCACTGCTAAAGATTTCCGCCTGGGGACAAGTGGAGGCATCTGGGCCATTGTGTTCCAGGAAGAAACAGACAACCACCCATCCCTGGGAACAGCTAAACTGCCCAGGATAAGAATGTGGCAGTTTCTTTCACCTAATCCTCCTTGAATTTCAAAACCCCTCACCTCACTTTGTTCTCTGTTATAAAAGTCTGGCCTGGAAAGAAAACGTAAGATGGTCTGTTAGGGTATGAACCCACCACCTTCTGAGATCATCAGCCATCTGAATGAAGCACCCATAAAGATTCAATCTCTGCCTCTGCTTATTGGGTTTGGTAGTGGCAGGCAACACAAGCTCCAGTGTCTTTTCCAATTTCAGAATTGTAGGTGTTGTTCCTATCCTCAATGATTTTATAATTTGATGGGGGTATTTAGAACACACATGAATCAAAGATGTAGAAGCATAAAGGAACCAAGAGACAAGTAAACTCAGATAAATATTGAAGAGAATTTCTCAACCCTGAACATTTTAAAGAGGTTGAGGAGTGGAGAGGAGAAGGCTGGGAAAAGTGTTTTCCCCTACCTTTGCCACAGTGGGGGAGAAGGTATGTGTGTGCCTGTGCATCTTGAGGGAGAGGAGCAGGAAAGAGGAGAATCTGGAAACAATGAATCTAAGAAAACAAACATAAGAGGGGAGAAAAGACAAGTGCTATAGTGTAAGAGCCATAGATTGTTTAGCTGAAGTGCTGCACTTGACTAAGAAAGTGACACATAGGCAAGAGGATGGGAGCCAGCCCCGAGGGTGGGCAGTGCTATAAGCAGCCTGGGCCCAAGGTCACCAAGGACTGCTCAGGTTATCCTGCGGGGCATTAGTGGGTCCAGTACACGAGGTGGGAGAGCCTGTCTTCAGAGGAAAAGCAATGAACTGGTAGAAGATAAGCCTGCCTATGACCACGGAGCTTTATTGTGGCAGAAAAGGACTCTGAAAACACTGAAGCTTGAGAACACGGGAACTTGAGCTGAATGTTCTTTTTTTTTTTGATAACTGGACTCAAAGTTAGCTCTTGGCATCTTTTCCAATTTGCTTTACGGATCAGCACACTAGCTGATCAGCTGATCCTTTACCTTCTCTCTTTTTTTTATCTTTCCACCATTATTTAAATCTGAGCAGATTCCTCTCCAGTTCTAAATCTTTACTCTCAGCAGCAAATTGGCCTTTTGGTACTTGCTCAGTTGTATTATTTGTGACTGCTTTGAGGCTTTTAGGGATAAAGTTTTTAATCCTAGTAACATCACGTGTTTGTTCTTTCAGAAAGATTTATTTTAGGCCTAAGTTTGTGTGTTTCCTGATGTCAGGTTAAGCGTTCATACATATTCAGCATTTTGTCTGTTGTGGTTGATAGCAAGAGTTCTCCTTCTGGACTCCTGTACTTTGCATTGTGATGGCCACTGTGATCAGCATCTCTGACATCAGCACATTGTCCACTGTGTTTTATGGTCATTGGTCATTCATTCAGAACCAGGCTTATGCTTAATATTGTGCTGGATCCCAGACACAGTCAATGGGAAACTTTTCTCAGGCTTCAGGCTCATGTAGCATGACTGACACAAGGATATGGGTGTCAGCCATGTAGCTGGATTAACTGAGGCACAGTCAAGTGATTATGCTTTCTCTCCTTCTGGCTGAGAAACATGAAGCCAATTCTTTAGTTTTGTGCTGAATATATTTCTGAGAATATGTTTAAAGTTCTGATGAGCTGAAGGTGATCAACAAACTTACATGTTTCATGGTTGATTTTGGTTTTCAGAATTACAAAATAATATAAAATGGATAATTTCACCATGTCTTTCAGGCATCATTTTTATGGAAATATTTTCAGTGCTTTATACATTATAAAGAAAAAAATAAACTTTTCTTCTTTCATTGGCTTCACTCCCAACTGATCAATTTAATCTAATGAGCATCCAGTTGCAATTAAGATTCACTATTTTCAGCACATCTCATGATTTCTATATTTTCAATATTATTAATTTTATGAGAATAAAGAGTCTTGTTACCTATCAGTCCATTTTTATATCTTCCACTCATTTTTATAAACTGCATGTCAAATTTTTAAAAATCTACAAGTAACATCAGGAAGCACAATACGAAGATACAAAGTAGAGCTATGTGCTGGGTGAGCAAGAAAAGTGACGGATGCTGGAGCTCTGAAACTAGGGTGCCTCTCTAATCTTTATCTCATCATTCTCTGTGGTAGCCCCCAAGGAATCCCTCAGCCTGTGTGAAATGAACTACATACAGTTATTAGAAAACAAGAGAGGACCCCCCAAAACCTGGAATTATCTTCTGGAGGGTGGGTTCCTCATAGTACAGACTTCTCCCACTAGATGAGTGTTCTAGGAACTCATCTGTATCAGTGTACAAGCTGGCATTGTTGTGAGAGGCTGCATTTGGCTTCACTTAATTTTTCTGAAGACTCAACACATTTGCTACTTTCATGATGGGTGTCTTAGGAGTGCTTCTTCCCACACTGTACTGAGTATTCAGCACTTTTTGACCAAAACTGACATGACTCCCTTGTCCTACTCTCCCTATTCACTGGATCTTGAATTGAGTGAATTTATTTTGTTTCCTTGGAAGAAAAAATTCCTCAAAGGGAAAAGAAAAATGGCAGAAGCACTGAAAGGCATCAAAATCAATGAGTTCAAAAACTGTTTGGAGCAGTGAAAAAAACATTTCAATAGGTGTATTTCATCAAATGGAGAGTATTTTCAAGGTGATTGAAGTTTAAACATGCAAGAAGAAATATATAATTTTTTAAATAAATTATATATTTTTGGGTCCCCCTTTGTATATCCTCACAATATTTTCAAACTTCATTGTGTTGATATGACAAATGTGACATTGCCAAAATAGGATCAGTGGTTGAATGCATCATTTTCATGTTGATACTTTGAAATTCTCATTCTTCAACTAAGTAAGGAAAATCCAAATTTAATATATAAAATTGGATCAAAATATAATTGGGTATTATTTCATTTTTCCCATTAAAATACCATTCAAATAGAAATATAAATGTAATTAACCATGGATCACCTCTATTTGCATATTATCTTTGGGTAAAGTAGGATATGTTATGCAAATGATAGAAATGCCACATAAGCACAACTGGTTGTATTTTCTCCAAATTCAATATATCTTTATTTCTATTTTTGTTCTATTCTTGAGTGTCTTTTTAAAACTTACATTGGGGTAAGAGGCAAGACGGTGGAGGAGTGAATGGAAGCCACACTCACCTCCTCCCAGGACCAGTCTGGAATTACAACTAAATTGTGGAGAAATTACCCAGAACAAATAACTGAACAATAGCAAGACAGTGGCCTTATAACTTCAGACAGACAGAAGAATCAGTTTAAGCACTAACTAACTGGTAAAGAGTGTGGTGGAGACTCAAGAGGGCAGTCTGGGAGTCCGCAGGTGGCAGCGCTGGAGGGATAATTAAGTGGACGGTTGGATCCCCCTGAGAAGAGTGGGGTCTAAACCCTAAACTGGGATCCCCAGCCTAGAGCACAAGAGCCCAAAAAGTACACAGATAACAACTGGTGGTAAAAAGCAGCAGGGTTGCTGTCTGCTGGAGATGGATGGCTTGAAATGCAAAGAGTGTTTAAAGGGCCAATGCATAAATTTTCATTTGTAGCCACTTACCTGGGACTCTGGCAAAGGCAGGGGCATAGTGGGCTGGAGATGCCTGAGGAGAGACTGAGGATGGAAGCTTTGGGGAGAGAACTGAGAGAGTAGCCGCAGGGATTCTGGTGCTGAGTCATTCCCCATACAGCAGCAGATATCCTGCTCAGGCAGGCTACTCCTCTCTGAGTGGTAGCGGCCTGAGGGAAATCAACAGCCCCAAACCCAGGAGAATCTCTTCTCCGGCTCTGTGAAGCTTAAGCCTGAGTGCTGAGTGCAGAGTGACTAGATTAACAATGAAGGAGACAGCCACAAACAGTATATCCCTGGCAAAGATAAGGGCAGAATGGACTAGAGACATTTGAAGAGAGACTGGGGATGGATGCTTTGGGGAGAGAACTAAGAGAGTGGTCACTAGGATCCCAGTGCTGAGTCATTACCCCTACAGCAGCAGCTATCCTACTCATGAAGACCACTCCCCTATGAGTGGCAGCAGCCTGAGGGAAAACAATAGCCTCAGCCCCAGAAGGGATTCTGCCCCGTCCTATCGGGCTTAAGCCTGACTGCTGAGTGCAGAATGACTAGATTAACAACTGAATGAGACAGCCAGAGACATTAGATCCCTGGCAGTCTTGGAGCAGGCTGCCTAAGGTCAGACAAGGTCAACATCTGACATCACCAGAGGTGGATCCAGAAAGAAAAAACAGTGGTAAATACAAGAGGCTACTGAGATGACATCCATTGTGGTCTTCTCCATGATTAATGATATTTTCTATCCTCCATAGCTTTCTAACATTCATTTCTTTTCAGGAAGTTTGTGCATATTAAGTGAATAAAATTTATACTATAGTTTATTTCTCTCCTTTCTTATAATAGTCTTAATCTCTTTACACCCTCATTAATCCTGGTTAATTTGCTGTTGATAGTAGAATTGTTGAGTGGGGGGAGGTATTTTCACAGATGTGGGTTTGTTCCCTGGGCTGTGTGGTTTTGTTCAGGCAGCACATGCACAACAGCATACAATACATGGTGGGCAGAGTGACACTCAGTCAACCAGCTGGAGGGAAGGACCCACCAAAAAATGACCCAACAACTATCAAAACCCAATTACATCCAGAGAACCAACATAAATGGCATAAACAACAGCCCAAGAGCATCAAGTTCAGCCAAACAAGGAGACTGCACCACTATCTCACAGGTCTCCTACCATAGAAGTTCACATCACAAACTCAGGGAGTTAGAACATATCAATTTAAGAAGCAGAGGCTAACAAGAAGAGTCTCACAAACAATGGGAAGACAAAGAAACAAACCACAAATGAAAGGAAAGGAGGAATCCTCAGAAAAATGCTAAATGAAATAGAGGGAAGTCAACTATCAGATATTGAGTTCAAAGCAATGGTTATAAGAAAGCTCAATGACCTCACCAAGAATCAAAAACTACAGGGAAACAATGATGAACTCACTGCAAACTATATCATGAAAACTACAATATGAAAAAGGACATAGGAACTATCAACAAGAGCCAAGAGGAAATGAAGAAACAATTTCCAAATTGAAGAACACAGTAGAAGGAATCAAAAGCAGGCTAGAGGATGAAGCAGAGGATTGAATCAGCGAGCTGGAGGACAAAGTAGAAAAAATCTCCCAGAAAGAGCAAGAAAAGGAAATAAGACTTAGAAAGAACAAAGAGGTGTTAAGGGAAGTGGAGGACAACATGAAATATAATAATATCCATATAATAGGGATACCAAAAGGAGAAGCAGAAGAACAAGGGATAGAAAACCTGTTTGAAAAAGTAATGATGGAAAACTCCCCTATGATAAGAGAAAAAATCACACAAGTCCAGGAAGCACAGAAGGTCCCAATCAAAAGGAACCTAAAGAGGCCCACTCCAAGACACATCATAATTAAAATGGCAAAATTCCAAGGCAAAGAATCTTAAAAATAACAAAGGAGAAAAGGAAGTAATATACAAAGAAGATCTGATAAGGCTAGAAGCTGACTTCTGAACAGAAATGCTACAAGACAGAAGGGAATGGCAAGAAATATTTCAAGTAAAGAAAAGCAAAGGCCTGCAACCAAGACTACTCTATCCAGAAAGGCTCTTAATTGAGATAGAAGGCCAAATAAGGAGTTTCCCAGACAAAAGAAGGCTCAAACAATACACCTCCACAAAACCAGCACTGCAAGAGATGCTAAAGGGACTGCTTTAATAAAAGGAAGAAAAAGAGGGAGAGAGATGAACACAGGTATGAAGGGAGTAAAATGGCAATAAATAAGTACCCATCAATAATAACCTTAAATGTAAATGGATTAAATGCTCCAATCAAAAGACATAGGGTAGCTGAATGGATAAGAAAACATGACCCAAATGTACACTGCCTACAAGAGACCCACCTCAGAACAAAAGACCTAAACAGACTGGAAGTGAAGGGTTGGAAAGAAATATTCCAAGCAAATGGACAGGAAATATAAGCTGGGGTAGCAATACTTATATCAGACAGAATGGACTTCAAAACAAAGGTCATAAAAAGTGACACAGAAGGACACTTCATAATATGAAGGGAATCCATCAAGAAGACATGAACATTATAAATATATATGTACCCAACATAGGAGCACCCAAATATATAAAGAAAAACTTGGAGAACTTCAAGAAAGATACAGACAGCAACACACTTATACCAGGAGATTTTAACACCCTACTATCACAAATGGATAGAGCTTCCAAACAAAATATAAACAAAGGTATAGTGGCATTGAACAATGTCCTAGATCAAATTGACTTTACTGATATATATAGAAACTTTCATCCCAAAGAAACAAAATACACATTCTTTTCAAGTGCACATGGAACATTTTCTTTTTTTTTCCCCCAGGTTTTAAAACTTTTCATTTGCATATTAAAAAAATTGTGCATTCCAATAATTAAAATCATTTAAACAAAAAAAAAATGGCACTTTGATTAAACTGCATTTTACAGCCTGCAGGACACCTTGGACCAGCTTGGTTTTAATCTAGATCTCACTATCATCCCACCCAGCTTCTTCCTTCCCTAACATGCAAGTTCTTTTCCTTCCCTGCCAGCTAGAGAGGCAGATGGGAGAGGCAGGTGCGGCCTTCATTGTCAGTAGTTCTGATGTGAAAAGGGGCAGCAGAGTCATTTAAACTGATCCAACCTCTTTGCAGCTTATAGTTAAACAGCTAAAAGAAGTAAAATAAGAAGGCAATGCTTGTGGAATGTACAGTGCATATTGGCAGCGCAGGCCTCATTACGATTCGCCTGCTTGCTTCTCCTGTTCAATCGTTTCTTTGGAAGGCAGTGGATTTTTCTCTTGCATTTCTGTCTCCTTTCGACTTAGCAAATTTCTCAATCTTCGCCATATTGGGTTTATCAGACATGATTGCTGAGGAAGCCAAGGGAGGTGCACGAACGAGAGAAGAGTCCGATCTGCTCTGTGACCACCGCCTAATCTCATGGAACATTTTAAAGATAAACCACATGGTAGGACACAAAACAAGTCTCAACAAATTCAAGAAAAGTGAAATCATATCAAACATTTTCTCAGACCACAAGGGCCTACAACTAGAAACTGACCTCAAGAAAAAACTTAAAAACACTAAAATTCATGGAGATTGAATAGCATGCTATTAAACAGTGAATGGGTTAAGAATGAGATCCAGGAAGAAATCGAAAGGTTTCTGGAAACAAAATAAAATTAACTCACCACAGTCCAAAACTTATGGGACACAGCAAAGGTAGTCCTGTGAGGGAAGTTCATAGTGTTACAAGCTTACCTAAAAAAGACAGAAACATTTCAAATAAATAATCTAACCCAACATCTACAAGAACTGGAAGAACAACAACAAACAAATCCCAGAGCAAACAGGAGGAAGGAAATAACCAAGATCAGAGCAGAGTTAAATGACATAGAGACTAAAAGAACAATTCTAAGGATCAATAAATCCAGGAGCTGGTTCTCTGAAAAGATAAACAAAATTGATAAGCCTTTAAGCAGACTCATCAAGAAAAAAAGAGAGAGGACCCAAATAAACACAATCAAATGCAGAGGAGAGATTACAACTGATTAGCCAGAGATACAAAGGACTGTAAGATATTACTATGAACAACTATATGCCAACAAATTGGAAATTCTAGGTAAAATGGACACATTTCTAGAAAAAAAAAATCTTCCAAAACTGAATGAAGAAGAAGCAGAAAGCCTGAACAGACCAATAACAGCAGATGAAATTGAACCAGTAATCCAAAAACTCCCGGAACACAAAAGCCATGTACTGGACAGTTTCACAGGAGAATTTTACAAAACATTTAAGGAAGAGCTAACTCCTATCCTTCACAGACTATTCCAAAAAATCCAAGAACAGGGCAGACTCCCACACTCTTTTTATGAAGCCAACATCTTTCTAATCTCAAAACCAGATAAAGACACTACAAACAAAGCAAAATACAGGCCAATATCATGGATGAACATAGACACTAAAATCCTCAACAAAATATTGGCAAATCAGATCCAGCAATACATTAAAAAGATCATACACCATGATGAAGTGGGATTCATCCCAGGAGTTGCAAGGATGGTACAATATTCATAAATCAATAAATGTATTACATCACATAAACAAAAGGAAAAACAAAAATCACATGATCATATCAATAGATTCGGAAAAAAGCATTTGATAAGGGATAGCACCAATTTATGATAAAAACATTCAGCAAAGTGGGAGTAGAAGGAGCATACCTCAACATGATAAAGGTCATATATGGGAGATCTACAGCAAACATCATGCTCAATGGGCAAAAACTTAGAGCTTTCCCACTAAGACCAGGAACAAGACAAGGGTGTCTGCTTTCACTACCTTTATTCAACATAGTATTGAAAGTCTAACCACAGTGATCAGACAAGAAAAGAAATGAAAAATATCCAAATTAGAAAAGAGGACTTAAAACTGTCATTGTTTGCAGATGACATGATAGTATACATAGAAAATCCTATAGACTCCACCAAAAAAACACTTGACCTAATAAGTGAATTTGGCAGAACAGTCAAAGGCATGCAAAGTCAAAATTCAGAAATCAAAGGCATTTTTGTACACTAATATCAGAAATATCAGAAACAGAAATCAGAAAAAAAATCCCATTTGATATAGCAACAAGAAAAATAAAATACCTAGGAATAAACCTAATCAAGTTGTTATAGAACAGACAGGGGGTGCTGAATGATATGTAGGCTCCTGGCACCATCCACGTGGCGAAAAGGGTGCACTTCCAAAGCCACGTGGTCCCCACTTGCCAAAACCGCGTGGTCCCAACAAGATGCCCAAGCCATGTGGTCCCCAAAAGAGACGCCAAATGGCTGCCCTGCCTGGATTTAAATCCCAGAGCCAATCTTTCTCTGCAACCTCATTTCCGGTTCCTTCCACAACTGGCCACAGCTGCCAGCATTCTGGGAAGATGTGGTCCTGTGGTGTGGACCCAATTATCTCCAAGCTCTTCTGGACTCCATTACAAATCCCTCTTTGGGGGCCCCCCTCTTGGATGCACCCTGTTACAAAGGAGGTAAAAGACCTGTACTCAGAACACCACACGACACTGAAGAAAGTAAGGAAGACACAAATAGAAGCATATACCGTGTTCATGGATTGGAAAAATTAACATCATCAAAATGTGTATACTACCCAAAGCAACTTACAGGTTTAACTCAATCCCTATTAAAATACTAATGGCATATTTCACAGATACAGAATAAACATTTCAAAAATTACTATGGAACCATAAATGACCCTGAACAGCCGCAGCAATTTTGAGAAAGAAGGACAAAGTAGGAGGAATCACAATACCTGATATCAAACTATATTACAAGGCCACAGTAATCAAAACGATCTGTTATTGTCATAAGAACAGACACATAGATCAATGGAACAGAATAGAGAGCCTGGAAATAAACTTAAGTCTCTATGGTCAATTAATATCTGACAAAGCATGCAGAAGCATAAAATGGAGTAAAAATAGCCTCTTCAACAAATGGTGTTGGGAGATCTGGGTAGCTACATGAAAAAAATGAAACTCGAGAACCAGCTTACGCCATACACAAAAATAATCTCAAGATGGATAAAAGACTTAAATATAAGTACGACACCATAAAAGTCTTAGAGGAGAACATAGGCAGGAAAATCTCAGATATATCACACAGCAATATTTTCACTGATATGTCCCCTAGAGCAAGGGATATAAAGGAAAGAATAAACAAATGGGACCTCATCAAAATAAAAAGCTGCATGGCTAAAGAAAACATCAGCACAATGAAAAGGGAACCAACCTTATGGGAAAATATATTTGCAAATGATACCTCAGACAATGGTTTGATCTCCAAAATATATAAAGAACACAGATGAGTCCACACTAGAAAGAAAAACAACCCAATTAAAAAATGGGCAAAAGACCTGAACAGATACTTCTCCAAGGAGGACATACAGAGGGCCCAGAGTCATATGAAAGGATACTCTGCATCACTAGCCACCAGAGAGATGCAAATTAAAACCATAATGAGATACCACTTCGTGCAGGTCAGAATGGCCATCATAACCAAATCAACAAAGAACAAGTGCTGGTGAGATCGTAGAGAAGTGAACCCTAGTACACTGTTGGTGGGAATGGAGACTGGTGAAGCCACTGTGGAAAACAGTATGGAATTTCCTCAGAAAACTAAAAATGGAACTGCCTTTTGACCCAGCAATTCCACTGCTGGGACTATACTCTAAGAGTCCTGAAACATCAATTCAAAAGAACCTATGCACCCCAATGTTCATAGCAGCACAATTTACGATAGCCAAGTCCTGGAAGCAACTTAAGTGCCCATCAGTAAATGAATGGATCAAAAACACCTGTGGTACATTTACAGCTCCTTTCTTTCTGTTGCATAGTTTCTATGCAACAGAAAGAAAGAAGGAGCTCCTACCCTTTGCAACGGCTTAGATGGATCTGTAGAGGATTATGATAAGTGAAATAAGCCAAGTGGTGAAAGAGAAATACCATATGATCTCAATTTATAAATGTAACCTAATCAACAAACAAACAAGCAAGAAAAATACAACCGGAGACATTGAAAGAAAGAACAAATTGACAGTAACCAGAGAGGAGGAGGGAGAGGATAATAGGAGATAATGGGGGGCAGCATCAAGGAACATCTATGAAGGACACATGGACAAAGCCAAAAGGGGGTAAAATTGAGAGTGGGAGGTGGGGATGGCTGGGATTAGGGGGAGTGGAGGGGTGAAAATGGAGACAACTGTAATTGTACAACAATAAAATATAAATAAATATACCTTAAAAAATTTAAAAAATTAAAAAGTGTGTTTTTAAGAGCTAATAAAAAGCTCCCATTGGAACTCTTATACTACTCTTTGTCTTCATTCTTCTTGGACTTTCTTATACTGAATCATGTTTATGTTTAAAAAAAAAAAAAGAAGTGTAAAAACTTGCTGCTTAAGTTTGTTGCCATAATAGACATTCAAATGCCTACCAGAATTTCTCTAACTCTTCATAATGGAGAAGAAAGATATTGTCAAATAGTCTATCATTTCATTTCTCTCATCCACATGTCAGATTCGTATGTGGCGCTGATCCTTTTTGAGCCAAAGTAGAAGCAGAAACATCATAAGAAAAACAATACAAGCTTTGTGAAGAATTTCTTCACTGACATGTTTTCCACCTCAATGGATATTTCCTTTTGCTTTTTGTTTTTATTTTTTAATTTTATTTTTAAAAATAAAATATAAATTTAAATATTTCCAATATTGAAAGGCTTACAATGTATTAGTTTCAGGTGTACAATGTGGTGATTCAACAGTTATATACTTTACAATGTAACACTACACTGATTCTGGTATTCATGGACTTGCCTCCCAATATTTTTATTGAGATGAAATTTATGTAACATAAAAGTGACCATTTTAAAGCAAACAATTCAGTGGTATTTAGTCATTCACAATACTGTGCAATCAGTACCTCTATCTAGTTCTAAAGTATTTTCATCACCCCAAAGAAAATCCTATATCTGTTGAGCAATTGGTCCTCAAACTCCCCTCCTTGCAGCCCCTGGCAACCACTGGTCTGCTTTCTGTTTCTAATAATTTTCTTTTTATGGGTATTTCATGTTCCTGAAATCATAGAACATATGGTTTTTTGAGACTGTTTCTTTCATGTAGCATAATGTTTTTGAAATAATGTTTTTTAAATCCATGCTGTAGCATTTATCAGTAGTGCTTCATTGTTATTTTACGGCTGAATAGTATTCCATTTTGTGTAAGTAACAAAATTTCTGTATCATTCATCCATTAATACACATTTAAGGTGTTTTTACCTTTCAGTTAGTATAGATAGTGTTGCTATGAACATGTACATACATGTATTTACTTGAGTATCAGTTTTCAATTCTTTTGAGTACACACCCAGGAGTAGAATTGCTGGGTTATATTGTTATTCTGTGTTTAAATTCTGGAGGAACTACCAAACTGTTCTTTTAAATTACATTTTCTTTTTTTTTTTAAGATTTTATTTATTTATTTTTAGACAGAAAGGAAGGGAGGGAGAAAGAGGGGGAGAGAAACATTAATGTGTGGTTGCCTCTCGAGTGCTCCCTACTGGGGACCTGGCCCTCAACCTAAGCATGTGCCCCCGGCTGGGAATTGAACTGGCGACCCTTTGCTTCTCTGTCCAGTGCTCAATCCACTGACCCACACCAGCCAGGGCACAAACTGCTTTTTATAGTGGCTAAACTATTTTATATTCCCACCAGCTATGTACAAGTGCTCCAATTCTTCATATCCTGCCAACACTTGTTACTTTTTAAAAAAATTAAAGCCATCATAATGAGTGTAAATTGGTACATCAGCTCATTTTCTTTTGTTTTTTCCCCCCAAAATGTTCAATAGTGTTTTTAAACTCAATTTTATTTGTTTTCTCAAAACATGTGCCAAATAGCCCTGGCTGGTGTGGCTCAGTGGATTGAGCACTGGCCTGTGAACCAAAGGGTCGCCAGTTTGATTCCCAGTCAGGGAACATGCCTGGGTTGCAGGCCAGGTCCCCAGCTGGGGGCAGGTGAGAGGCAACCACACATTGATATTTCTCTCTCTTTCTCTTTCTCTCTCTTTTCCCCTCTCTCTAAAAAATAAATAAATAAAATATTTTAAAACAGCCCTGGCTGGTGTAGCTTAGTGGATTGAGCATGGGCTGGGAACCAAAGGGTCCCAGCTTGATTCCCAGTCGGGGCACATGCCTGGGTTAGAGGCCTGGTCCCCAGTGGGGGCCATGTGAGAGGCAACCACACATTGATGTTTCTCTCCCTCTCTTTCTCCCTCCCTACCCCTCTCTCTAAAAATAAATAAATAAAATCTTTAAAAAAATATTTAAAAACAAACAAACAAACATACAAAAAAACATGTGCCAAGTAAATGTAACATTTATGCCTGTGAGTGCCCAGCTTACAGAGCAGAAGGCTGGTCAGGAAAAGGTCGGGCATACAAGTATAGCTAAGCCTCAGTTGTTTAGCCTTTTGACAGGTCTTTCAAGTATAGGCAGGCAAGGAATCAAAGCAAGCATTATAGTAGAGAATGTGGTAGGCAGGATTGTGAGATATCTTCTAAGTTTTCCTCTCATTGTTTTATGTGCCTTGTATTATCCCTTCCCCTTGAGTGTGGATCTCCAAATGCGACGGGGTACTTACTCCTATGATTATATTACCTTCTATAAGACTATATAGACAGTGTCTTTGTAATCTTCCCACTAAAGACAGAGTTAGAGATATATTCTTACTAGAGAATCTCCTGCTGGCTTGAAGGAAGTAAACTTCCATGTTGGGTGAGGGCCATGCAGCTAGGACCCCAAGGCGGCCTCTGGGACCTGAGAGCAACCCCGTCAGACAGCCAGCAAGAAAATGGGAACCACAGTCCTATACCCGCAAGGAACTGAATTCTGTCAACAACCTGAATGAGCTCAGAAGAGAACCTAAAGATGCAGATGAGAGCCCAGCTCAGCTGACACTTTGACTTAAAACTTGGGAGACCCTGAGCAGGAAACTCATTTCAGCCCACCTGAACTTCTTATAAATGGGTATTATTTTAAGTTGTTAAGTTTATGTAGTTAAGTAGAAATAGAAAATGAATACAGGGGAGTTATGCAAAATATTTAATAATTATTTAAAAATTGGGGTAGCAAAGGCAATGTCAGTTACAATGCATTCTGGCCATAAACAATGTTAATGCTCCACTGTGACTACTTGGCTGTTATCTCTGGACCAAGTGCACAGAGGCTTTGAGGGCAGAGTCACCAGAGTGGAGGGCTTTGGCCAGGCTATCAATTCATGTACTGTGTTCATGTTACTTTTGAATAAGTCTTTCCTTCTTGTGGCCCTCTACGTATGGGGATGGTTTGTCTTTTTTCTAGCAGAGTGGAACAGGGCCTGCAGATACTTTGTGTCTATGTTTTTGGGTGGGGAGGTGGTGGTAATGAAGTCCCTCAGGGTTGGTTATTAGAATACAGGTAGCTCTCATCTTTGGCTATAGGAGCTCAGGAAGATGTGGGGATGACTTTATCCTTTGCAATTTCTGCAAACACAGTGGCAAAATTATTAGACTTATATCTTGTAGTTTTAAATCATATTCGGGTTTTTAGGGTCATGTAAGTGAAATGTAGCAAAACTGACAAAAATGAAAGAACATGGGGAAAGAACAACAACAACAAAGTGTTGATGTGGCTAACTTTACCACTTATTCTTTGAGTTATGCAGTTTTACAAACTAGGTGCTTTATCTGTTTTTTTTCATCCATTTCTTTAATGCTTTTACTGTGCTGTATTTGGATAGTTTCCATGTAAAATGCTATATTTTTATCTTGCTCATGCTTAATGTGGGAAGCTCTGTCTATACCTTACATTTGTTCTGTAACATAATGTTTATCAATTCTAATGGATCCTCTTTGCTGATAAAGAAAAGTTTCCTCAGACATCAGGATTTGAAAAAGAAGCAAGTTATCTATAAGCTTCAGACTTCTCTAAAACCACATTAAAAGCTGAAGAATGGAGGGCATGAGGGAAGGAGAATGAGAAAGAGAGAGAGAGAGCCAGAGAGAGGTCTATAAGATTCTGAGGAGGGAGAAATGTGATCTATAAATTTTGTAACCATTCAAATTGTTGTTTACGTTTTAAAGGAGTAGATAGACATCCCTAAATATGCAAGAACTTGGGGACCGAAAAGCTCAAAATGGAAGTGTTGTGGTAAAGGTATTGGTATAAATACTGAGTCCACATTAACACATAACTATGAGGAAGCTGGTAATATCTTTCAGAACAGAAGGCAAATGAGATAACTTGATGTTATTAAAATAACATAATAAAAATCTGGTGATGGAAAGGGGAAGTGGGTGGGAGTGCTAATTTTCTCATTTTTCAGAACAAGCAATCAATCAACATTGACCAAATCTGACACATTTAATTCAGAAGAAAAAGAATGACCCCAACTTCTTAATATTTCCCCTATTATTTCTTAAATTTGGTTTTAGTTTTTTGAAAACAATATCTCCTATCTTAAAAAATAGATATTTATGCAAATTCCAGCAATTCCTTTAATATACCTGTATCTTTTAAACTTATTTTTAATACAAATTTAAAGGTGGCATATTTTAGTGTGATACAATTTTTAAGGAATTATTTATGCCTCTGTTTTTCTATCTATCCATCTCTCACTCATGTTTTCATCTACTTTTCTATCTGTATCTTGAATTATGCTTACCTACTATTAAAAATGATTATTACTAGATGATATAATATAGGTGATTCTTAAAATTTTTATATGGTCATTTATTTATTTGAGAGCGAGCGAGAGAGAGCAACATTGATTTGTTATTCCACCCATTCATGCTTCCTTTGCTTGGTTCTTGTATGTTCCCTGCCCATCGATTGAACCCCAACATTGGTGCATCGGGACTGTGCTCCAACCCACTAAACTACCCAGCCTGGGCATAATTCTTAAGTTTAAACTGTAGTTTGCTTAACCTCTTTAAAATATGTATGTATCATTTTATGGAAAAAAAGCATTATTATTCTGAAAAAAGACAAAGAAGAAACTGTGAAAGTGGTATCTCAGTTGTGATACATATATTTTCTTAGATAAAGGAGACAACTTTGAAGAATATTCTGGGATAATTTTTACTTTTTAATACCAACTGTTACTTTTCACAGGGTAGAAAAGTAGGTAGAATTCCTTAAATTTAGGTAAAAGAGAGAGACTTAGTTTGGCTCTGAAAGGAAACTCTATAATGTAGATATTGTGTCTGTCCGTAAAATTGACTACTTCTAGTTTCTGAAATAACAAACATAAGACATTTCAATGGAATGGGGATTTGGAATTTGGTTTATAGAGAGCTCTGAAAGAATTTAAAATTCATCTGCATAACTGATACAACAGTTCCTGATATACTTTGGGCACTCTGTATATATCTGTTACTTGCAAATGAAATGAATTAATGAAAAGGCTAAAGTCTCCCATCTTTAAAAATTCAAACATCAAGTCTACTACTCTCTCAAGTTAATTTTCTTTCTGTTGTCTTTCACCTTCATTCTATTCATGAATATATCTCGTATAAGTTATGAGTTGCTGCGTAACAAATTACCCCAAAATTTAGCACCTTAAAATAGCAAACATTTACTATCTCACATATTTTCTGAAGGTCAGGAATGTGGGAAATGACTTGGGTATGTGGCTCTGGCTCAGCCTCTCTCATGACACTACAGTCAGGCTGCCTGCTGGTTTCTGAAGGAGCTCACTCAGCAACCTTTAGCTCTGCTCCACATTGGTGTCTCTGTAGGGTGGCTGATGAAATGACTTTCATCAGAATGGGTGACAAGAGAGAAGGGAAAGTATGTGCAGGCAAGTGATCTTCCCTTGCTTCATTCATATTATATTTGCTAGAACTGAGTTTCTAAGTCTATTCTATATTCAAGGGAAGGAGATTAAGATTAACTTTTTGGAGAGAGGAATATCAAAGAAATCATGGGCATATAGACCATATTTGCCTAATCCTTCTTCACTCTAGTCTCTTCTTCAATCCTTGAAATCTCTCTGTCTCATTTTCTCTACTGAAACTATTCTGGATGATTCTTGTTAAAATTCTTTTTAATGGTTATATTGGCAATGAAATGGTACCAGAATGTTACTGGCAATTGGACCTCAGTTAATTAACCTTGGTACTTGAATTCTAAGAAATAATTCAGAGTAAAGACTCAAATACAAGCAAAGTATTTAGAAAGTCACAGAGGTAGAAGAAGTGAGCCAGCAGGGCTATATGGGCTCAGGAAACAATACAGAGACAAAAGAAGTGTCCTTGGAACTTAAGAAAAAGAAAGGTAGAGAGAATGTGACTGGGGGAAGGAGAGGGGGAATTGTGTGGTCAGGTGTGTGTGGGGGAGAGAGAGAGAGAGAGAAAGAGAGAGAGAGAGAGGAGCATGGCATTCTGGGTACTTATCTTTAGGGCTTTTATCGACTTTCCAAAAGCAGGGACCCTAGAGGAGGTCCCAGGGGAGGATCTCAATAGAATATTCATCAGCTGTCCAGGTGTGTCCTTCCAGGGTTGTGGTCTCTACTGATTGGTTAGCTCCAGTGGAGGGGGTCATTAGTCATTGCAGTTGGTTCTGATATCAGCCTTGGTATCACTCCACTTGGCCTTTCTGCTTTTCTAGACTTGGAGCTGAAAAACAACTGAGGCCTAGAAGTTATCTCTAGCTTGACAAAACCTCTGTCTCTGTGGTCAACAGATGCAGACTTTGTTCCTAAGATTATTTGATGCAGGTCAGAGCCTCATTGTCTTGAGGGATTAATGCTTAATGTAATGGTTGTACAAGGGCTTGTGTGGACATAATATGAGGTTATTCTCCAGCCTCCTTGTTCCTCCTCTACGAGGTCTACCACATGACCAGCAACTTGCTAGAGAGGAAAGGCCAGGAGAGGATCTGAGCCACGTGACCAGAAATATGAAATGTCAGGGGGTCTAAGCTGCATGACCAGTGATATCCTATGGGGTGAAAGGTCACCCTGGGGATGAGGTCCTTGTTTTCCCATTACTAGGTACTCAGGGCTTTCTGCCCTGATGACCTCCTGTGCCTGGCGTATTATCTTTTCCTTGCTCTGCTTATGCATAGTGCACTACCTACAATAGTTCAAAGGCCTTTATTTGGGATCAGAATGTTTCATTTCTCTGAAGTACCGTCTGCTTATAAATGTTTGGCCTGTCTCTTTAGGGAGATTATCCCCCTAAAGAGGAGTTGACAACTCCTATTTTGTCAACTCCTTAAAAAATAGGTATTTTTTTACACAATTTTATCTCCCATATAATATCTGCCAGAAGGAAAATTTTAAATACTCTTAACCTGAATGAATATACTTAGTTTATCTTGAAAATATTCTTATTTAATACTGACTCTGTTAAAACTGAAGTTAAATTGCATTACTTCTCAGCTCAAAACATGCAATGGCTTTCATCTCAGAATAAAATTAAAAAAGTCTCTGCAGTGATCTGAAACTCTGTATGATCTGCACCCCCGTTTCATACCCCGCTATGCGACTGCCTCACTTGCTCTTGACTCCATTCACACTGAACTTCTTGTTTTTACTTGAACACTTAAGGCTTCCTCTTGCCTCAGGACCTTTGCACTATTCCTGCTGTCTGGGACACTCTTCCCTTGCATAGCCAGTGACTTATCACCTTACCTGCTGGAGATCTTTGCTTTAGTGATACCTTTTAAACAAGCCTCTCCCAAGCACAGTATTTAAAATTGACTTTCCCACCCTATTTCCTCTAGCTTCTTTCTTGCTTTATTTTTATATATAGCACTTATTACCAAAGACCATACTATATATTTTACTTTTTTATTTTACTTCTATTTATTCTTTCACAGGAATATAACCTGTTTTATTGACCGCTGTAACCCCAATGCCTGGAGGAATGTCTAGCATATGGTATTTAATAAATATTTTCTAACTTTGTTAATTAATAAACATTACAAATATAATTAGAGCTGCTTTTCAGTTGGTGAAGGTAGCAGCACCAAGCACCAAACCCCTTCCCTTCTATTCCCACTGGGGCTTTTGTGGGACAGGATGGGAAGGCACAGATGGGAGAGAGGATGGCTCCCACTGCCAAGAAGGACTTACTCCTCCCCACATACACATATTTGTTAAAGAATAGGAGAGAATCACATAAAGATTTAAAAGGAGAGTAAGAGAAGTGGAAAATCAGTAACATAAACCACAGCTGGGAGCTTCAGAGAAAATGTACATTGAATAAGGAGGGCGTGCAGAGTGATTTCTATTTCTATTCATGCATCACCATCTCCTTGCTCACTGACAGATGTGGAGCCTTCCAGATCACCCCAATTAAACTGGAGGTTCTATGATCTCCCTTGGAAGTGGCTCCTCATAAATTACATTAAACCCCAATTCTCTAGAGCACAATCGCGCCTGAGCCTTGATGAAAATGTATTGCCTTGCTATGTATTGCCTCAGATCTAGAGAGAAGTGAACCAGCACAGGCAGGGCTTGGTTTTCTCATGAGAGAAGGGGTAAACAGTGGAGAAAAGGCCCTAGATCTCTCCTTATTTCCTGGGTAATTGAGGTAGTCATACACAGGCTTTCAGATGGTTTACCCCGGGTGCACTCCTGAGAATACAGGCTCTGGTTGAAACCAGTGAGAGGAGACAGGGATGGGAACATACAGGGAGAAAATAAGTACATAAATATCTAGACACAAATTTTAGGTAAAACAGGCTTTGAAAAATGTTTTGGAAGCATGAGAACCTGTTCTCATTGTATTTTTTTTCTCCATGTATCTCAACTCATCCTTCAAGAATTTCTTGTCAAATGAGACATTAGGAAATTAATAAATCATCCAAAGCTTGAATTCTGAGGTATTTATTTAATACTATGTAAAATTTTCCAAAATTTACTCTGAAAGTTGACTACAGATTAAATTTAAGAGTAAAAAATTTAAAAACATGTTGTATTTAAAAATACCTATTTCCTTATTTTCACTCTATAATTTTCAGTCTACTTCTTTGTGGCCAAATTTACCCTATTTCCATCTCCTACATGACTATGTTGTCCTTACTGATTGCCTTCTCCTTGATATCTTTATCTCAGGTCAAATTTTAACCAATCAACTCACATTTAATCATATGCAAGCATTGAGTATATTGAGTATAGTCATTAACAGCGTGTTCTTTGGAGTAAAATACCGCCATCATCTACACATTGTGTGACTTGAGTAAGTCACTGTGTCTCTCTGTTTTAGTTCCTCTTACACAAGATGTGGACAATAATATTGTCTACTTCACAGCAATTTTTTTGGTGGTGGGCCTTTGAGGAGGGTATAGGATGGTGAGGCTCAAATGGTATGTTTCTAACATGATAATTTGTGGAATTAATACTGCCCTGTACACCTGAGTTAGAAAACAACAACAAACAGAAAAACTTAGTAGGGTCCTTAGCTAATAGCAAGAATTCAATAAAATATTTTTTTCTTGATGAGTGGTATCATTGTAACAGTGAGGATCAGTCCAGGCCGCTGGGTAGAGGGGAGCAAGGATCCCAGAGGTGGGGCAAGAGCCTGCCTTCCCTCAAGAAGAGGGCGAGGGGGGCGTGGGGGGGCCGGCAGAGGAAGAGGTTGCCTGAGGCAACAGTAAACAAGCTAGCAGGGCCCACCAGCCGCGTTGCCCTGGCAACTGAGCAGTGGGTGTGACATAGCAGAAGGAAGTTTGCACAAAGTATGCACATTTCACAATGTTTGGACAGAGGAAAAGACACAATGCACAGGATTTTGGATTTTAGGTGGAAGATTTAAATTGAGGTCACATGGAAACTCATCCAGGAGGACAGATACTAATGGAGTGGGGTGTCTGGACACTGATTCTGGTCCTGAAGGTGGCTGGCTTCTTTCTGTGCTTTGCAGAAGAGAATGACTTGGAGCTAGGGAGCTTCCACTCTTAGAAATTAAGCAACTTTTTAATAAAGATCTTTTTTCTTCCCCACCAATTACTGTGCCATGCTTGTATATGGTAGCAGGCAGTCGAGTCCCACTTTGGGTGGCAACACCATCACCTATCCAATTTTAAAAGGCATAAAAGTAGTCTTTGATATTGCCTTTTCTTCTCACCTCACCATTTTAGCTACACTGCCACCAAATTCTGCTGAATTTCTCATTGTCTCTGCAGTCTGTCATTTTTTTCCCTCTCCACTAGCAGGCACCCTCTTCGCCGAGGTGCTGTCATCTTACCTGTGCTCCCCAGCAGCTTTTCCTGGGACTTCTACCCCCACTTGGACTCTTCTTCTGTCCTGTCTCCACATTGAAGAAACACAGATTTTTTAAATACTCAATCTGAACTCACTGTTCTGGTAAAAACTTTCCAATCATCTCCCTGTACTTTTAGAATAAAAAGCAAATTCCTTCTCAGGGCCTCCAGGCCCTGAGTGAAGTATTGTTCAGCCCCATCTGCTTTCCTCTTCACTGGGCACCAGCCAGTGGCCTCCTTCCTCTTCCGTAAGCATGTTGTGCTTTCCCTGCCTTGGGATTTCTGCACGGAGGTCCACTGCTTAGAGCATCCATCCTCTTCGTTTCCCCTCGTAATTCCTATGCTTGGTGCACATGACACTTCCTCTGCAAACAATTCTCTGGCTTGCCAGACCAAGTCACAAGCCCCCTTTTATATGGTGATACTGCTCTTTCATTACGTTTAAGCCAGTTTGTAATTATACATTAATTTGTGTGGTTGTTGATCGATATCTTATCTTTCCACTATTTTGCAAACTACAAAAAAAGTCTCATGTATGTTCATAGTTGCTATTAAAACCTCAATTCCTGGAATTGGATCTGGACAATAGTAAAGTCTTAATAAATATTAGCTCAATCAAATCATGAGCCATATTTTTTATCCTTTTTTATGTAATTTACTTGACTGTATGAATGTAAGAAACATATTTATTTTTATTTTTAATCTGATAGGTGAATACTGAGTACCACTCTCATATCATGATAAAAGTGAATAGACTCATTTCTAAGCCTTATCTGTGCTTCATTCATTTGTAGCTGTAAAGAAATATTTGGCAGCTCTTCTTTCTTCTCTGCTCATCAATGCTGCTTGAGATTTGAATCCTACTATCTTTTACTTCCTAAGTTGATTTTTCTGTTTCCTCTTCCCTGGTCTAAACTGCTACCTGGATAAGAATGACACCATATGATATGGTGATTAAGAACTCAGGATCTGGAGTTGAAAGTCCTAGGTTTGGATACTGGTTCTTTCAGTCATCATCTGTATGAATTAGACAGAACAAGTTATTTTAACTCTAAGCCTCAGTTTCGTTTCCTAAAGTGTGGATAGTAGAATCTTCCTTCTAGAATCATTAGGACAATGCCCTCAAATAAGGCATGTAAAATAGCACTTCTTCTGTAACATAATAATCACTGAAAAACGATAGGTATAGGGGACATTATTATTACTGTAACTATTATTATTTTATTCTCTAGTTCTTAACTTCACACCTCCCCCCACCCCACTTGTGTTCACTAATCTCCTTGGGGCTGCTCAACAGGGAATTACATGGAGATTCCTATTCCTAATAAATCAGAAAAGTACTTAGTTTTTCTTCCCATTAAGCTTTTCAGCTGCCTCCAATTTCCTTCTTCATTGTTATGTAAAATGTTGGGGTAAATTTCTGTTTCTTTTCTGTTCCTGGTCCCACATGTTTAGGACACTAGTTATATTGGACAGAACTTCTTGAAGTTCTGTTTGAGAAGTAGTTCAGTAACAATTTTTTATACTTCAGAAACCCAAAGAAAAATATTCCAGATTTTGTAAATAAGTACACTTCCTAATATGCTGTCCCTACATTCCCATAAATACTTTCATATATGGCAGATAAATGTCTCCTCTTTGGATGAACAGTGGATTTTCACCAGAACCATGGAATATTTTATCTGTTTCTTCCTACTCATTCCTTTAGCCAGGATTTTAATAGTCTCCTGGAAAGCCTTACTGTCTTGATCTCTATGCCTTTCCATGAATTCCTCCTAGAATAATTTAAAAACTGCACAATGTTGGTTCTTCGACATGTTGCTCAGAATTTTAAAGTGGCACACCATTTATCACCATTACAGATGCCTGCTGCTGACTGTGTTTCATAACTGTGCACGCTATGCTTCATCTAGCTATTGCCTCTGTGCCTCCAGAGAAGCGAGCGTGCCAGCTGCCCCCGAACGCAGAGTGCTGTCTTCATCCCCTAATGCTGTGCTGGGCACGAGCTTGGACTTTCATCGTCATCCTTGGCCACTCCTTTACATAAGAATGTCCTCAATATCCTCAAAAGAATTCTTGAGTCTCCGCTCCCTAAATAAATGCAATCATTTTGAAAACAAACAAATTAAAAAAAAAAAGACAGCCTCTGGCAAACCTAGTTATTAATAATGAAAATGAAATAAATAAGAAAATAGACATGAGAAAGTAATTTTAAAAAGAAAAGAGAATTTTAAAAGTTCCCAAATAATACTTTATGTCAGTCCATTGAGGCCACTGTAGTAAACACCACAGATTAGGAGGCTTATAAACAACAGAGATTTGTTTCTCACAGTTCTGGAAGCTGGACGTCTCAGACCAGGATGTCAGCATGGGAGGGTTCTGGTGAGGGCTCCTCCCGGGTTGCAAACTGACAACTTCTCCTGGTGGTCTGGGGTCTGTTATAGCAGGGCACCAATCCATTCTTGAAGGCTCTGCTCTGATGACCTGACCACCTCCGAAAGACTCTCCCACTTACTGCCATCACCCTGGGCATTAGGCTTTTAATATATTAACTTTGAGGTTGCACACTCAGACCATAGCAAAATGCCAATAATTTAAAAAACATATATAAATACAATGAAGAATTTTCCAAAAAATATTAATTATCACAATTGTCTAGGAGGAAGCCTAGACCTGTTAAAAATTAGGGAACTGAAAATTAATCACAGAAATATATTTTTAAAATTCAAACTTTCAATATTTACATGTATGGCTGTTTTTTCAAAGATTTAGGGAATAGATTTTTAAAAAGATATAAAGTTACTGATTTCATGTAATGATATCACAGATTCAAATAGCAAAACCTGACAGTGACAGCAGAAAAACAAAAACTAAAACTAAACCACATAGCTATCTGTGTTTTTATCTTTAAATAAAATCTCACTTGTACAGAGGCAAAACCTAAATAACCTATGAGTAAATAGAATGCAAATACACCTTAAATGTAACCCACAAATACAATGTAAGACATATTTATAATGTAATGTGTTCTACTTGCTTTTGACTTTTATAGTGTACGTTTTCTCCTGTAACTTGCTCTTTTCATACAACCTTACACTTTGGAGCCTTATCCATGTAGCTCTAGGTCAGCTATTTTCAGAGCTGTTTATATGGTATCCACTATGTGAGTATGCCAGCAAATTTCCATGGTCTCTTAGTAGACATTTATATTGTCACCATTTTTCACTATTATAAACAACATTACAACAGATATTCTTGTAAATACTAAAATAAAAGAGTTTAATTGATTAGATTGAGAAGAAAGAGGGGAGATGATTACCTCAAGAAGGATTAAATAGGCTTCTGATCGTATTTAACACCTATTCCATCAAAACTCTTAGAAAATATTTCTTACCATACTAGACAAAATCCAACTTATAATTGGGCAAAACAGCAGAAATTGTCTCATTTTAACTAAGAACAAAAGAAAGCTTCCTACTTTAAAAGTTCTTTGCAATAAAACAAGATGAAAAACCAGGAAAAAGGGGCAAAACTTTTGGGATAGGAATTCTAATTATTAGTAATTTTTGCACAATATTCTAAGGAAAAATACCTACTTAAAATTAGGATAAGAGGCCCGGCTGGTGTAGCTCAGTGGATTGAGCGCGGGCTGGGAACCAGAGGGTCCCGGTTCGATTCCCAGTTGGGGCACATGCCTGGGTTGTGGGCCAGGTCCCCCGTGAGGGCCATGTGAGAGGCAACCATACATTGCTCTTTCTCCCTCCCTTCTCCTCTATCTGAAAATAAATAAATAAAATCTTAAAAATAATTGGGATAAGAGTTTCACAAAGTGACTAGATACATAATAATTTTGTGAAAACCAATAGCTCTTCTATAAACTAAGAATAGTTCATTATAAGATATAAGAAAAAAATAATTCCATTCACAAATAGTAAATAAGAAAATGCCTGCCATTGAGTACAATAAAACAAACAGGTCATTATGAAAGAGATTATCAAACAGCATATTTCTAGTTGAGAGGTCTTTATTTTAAAGAAGTGTAACCTTCTCAAGTTCATACACTTATTTAAAGCAATATCTGTGAGAATACAGTTGATTCTCTTTATTTGTGGCAGTATGTATAAAGTTGCTGTGAACACCGAATTAGATAATTCTGAACCATTGATCCTAGGGGAGATAAAGAGTTGGGTTCTTGAGAGCCTCTGGTCACAGTGTTTTCACCAACTAAACAATACATGGCTTTGCTTTATGTGTGGTTCTTTTTAAAGACACCTCATTTAATATATATTGTTGATTCATTAACATTGAACTCATGGCCAACAGCAATATAACCCATGCTTGAACCAGGCTTATCTAACAGTGTATTTCCTCTGTAAGGCATAGCTACACTGTTCTTGGAGGCCATTTTAAACAATGGAATCATCTGCAAAAACCTCGAAGATGGTTTTGTGAAAAACACGGCACAAAATACACCACCGTAAGAGAGCTGACATGAAGGTAGAGAGAGCATTGCTTCCCTCAGTCTCAGCTGGAAATATGTGTTGGACAACTCACACTTTTTGCAGCTCTGCTCATATCTGCAAATAACCATGAAAGTGCCTGAGTATTGCTTTGGGGGATACAAATAAATTTTAATGAATAGATGAATTTGCAAATATGATTATCTGTGAGTAATTAGTGTTAATCCTATGTAATAATTTTTTTGTAGCTGATCTTGAAAAAAATAATTCTAAAGTTCATCTGGAAAACAAACTGGTAGGAATATATCTAAGAAAAATCTAAAAATGGGGAAAACATAGGGACTCAACTCTATATTTCTCTGAAAAACAATGATTCAGAATTCTCTAATTCAGTGTTCACAGCAACTTTATACATACTACCACAAAAAGTGAGAATCAATTGGACATTAAAATTGATTATAAAGCTAAAGAAATTTTAAATTCTTTGATATAAATATCTACAGACATATCAATAAAACTTGTAATCCTGGAATAAACTCTAATTTTTTAAAATACTTTATATATGAAAAATAGTGCATCATAAAATAATTAAGAAGCTGTGTGTGATTCAGGAATTGTTACTTTAATGCATTTTATGGGGAAAGACTAATTCATCATTTTTTTAATTTACATCAAAATAAATTTCAGATTAACTCAAAACATTAAATGTAACAAATCTAACAATAACAACAAAGAAAAAATAAAACATAGGTGACTAACAGATTTTCAGGCAAAAATATTTTGTCAGCGTAAAAGCCATGGAAGGAAAGCACAACAAAAGATCAATAGACAAATTAAGGTTTGTTTAAAAGACATACTGTCCAGCCACTAATAATGTTTTCAAAGAGTGTTTAGTGATATAAGAACATTCAGCACTTTGTTAAATGAATAAAGCAGGGTGCAAAATCACTTACATAACAAAATTCTCATTTCTCTGTAGACTTTCTCTAGTGTTGTCCTCTGATGCAACATGTTGCTTCCTCGAATATATTACAAACAGTATCTGATTTGTTTATTGTGTATTTCTGCTGTTAAAAGATAAACTGAAGTATATTAAGTGTTTATTTGAGTTAAAACCAATTTGAATTGGGCAGTATCCAATCTACAGATAGAAAGGAGTTCTAAAGAGTTGTATAGTATGAAAGACTTTTGTAGGCAGAAGTGAGCCGAACAAGGAAGTTGTACTGGGCAAAAAGTGGGTTGGTTATTGCAAAGTTATTTTCCTTTAGGTGGTAGCAGGGTTCTGTCAGGCACATGGCCTAAGAAAGTGCTGATCAGGGGATCCCTGAGTGACTGTTTAAGATTACGTTTCTGGGAGAACAGAAACTATAATTCAGTTGTTAAGTCTCTGGTGATGTGGGTCTTAGCATAAACAACTCCTTTATGGACCTGTTGTCTTATTCTTAACACTGTCAATAGGACATAAACTCCTGGTGGGTATTCACCACATGTACTTTGTTCACCAGATGTCTTCATTTTATATTGAGCAAAACAGTGCTTATTGCACAGTAGATGCTTACTGAAGAATTATTTAGTGAATAAAGGAGTGAATCATAAAAAAAGATTGAGGAGTTCCAAGATAGTGGTGAGATAGGTGGGAGCGGAGTCCATATTCCTCTGTCCTCTGAGGAAATACCAAGCCAATCTTCTGAGGACCATAGCAAACAGCCAACAGTATTCCAGGATATATGAAGATTGGAGACCAGAATTATATGGGACATCGAATGATCAGACGGTAAGGAGAGTGCTTTGGGGCAATAAGATCCCCGAGACCAGGGAGGGGTCCAAGGCAGGCGGCAGCCCCAGGCCCAGTGCCCACCAGGTCTGCTGCAAGATTCTTGGGAGAGAGCCAGGCTGGGTTGTGTGAGTGGCCAGGTGCTTGTTTAGACTGGCAGGCTAAAATAGGAATAATTTTTCAAAAAGAAAAATAGAAAAAAAGAGGAATTCCACGGGTGTTTGGGGAATTCTCCACAGCAGCCATTTGCCTCCTATGCCCCGTCCCCTGCAGTCCCAGAGTCAGTGCATACCGGTGATCCTAGGCCCAGGGCGGCCCACCCGCACACACTCAAGAAGAACCAGGAAGATGACGAACCAGTGGCCCCCCGACCCAGCAGCAGCTTGCCCGAGCCCAATCCAGGGAAATCTGGAACAGTGCTTACCCGGTGAACTGCGGCCTGGTGGCAGCCCACAGGCACTTACTCCAGAAGCATCAGAGGCAGTGCACACAGGTTCACAGAGCTCATGCCCAGAGCCATAGGGATGAAACACCTCCCACTCAGCCCCTGCACTCAGAGACCTGCAGCGCCAACTGGCTCTGTAGGAGATAGGCAGAAGTGCCCCACAGAGGGGAGCTGCAGTCCGCAGAAATACTTGACTTAGTGAGGGACTAAACTACCCTGAAGTGGGGGCTGAGAGTCCCTAGCATTTAGGCCAGCAAAGAGCAAGAAGTCAGTGTGTGAGTTGCCCCTAATTGGTCAGCACAACTGGTGGACTAAAGACCTAGGTTGGTCACAGAAGGGCACCTAGAAACTGGGCTGGAGGCTGGAAAACAGCGAAAAGTGCATCTCAGGAAGGGAGAAAAGCAAAACCAACACCTTCCTGGCCCAATACTGTCGCGGATTTCACCCCGCAAAATCCGTGGGAGGGGACCACACCGATCGTGTGTATCAAACTCACCCAGAGATACGCTTTGAGAAAAGAGTCTGGAGCCACGGGTCTTTCCCTCCATCTTGGAAAAGGCCTCATGTGTAGCTCAGCTGGGCTTTTTATTAGAAGTTTTAGGACACATTTACATTGGATTGATTATTCATGAACTTATGCAGAACAGGGATCTTCAGTGAGATCATGAGGATATATGAGAAGGGAATAGATAAGAGGTAGGTTTACTCAGTAAGGTAAACATTTAAGGTACAGAGCATTAGGTTGTAAATTCAGGTCCGGTGGCAGACAGGACGGGGTAGTACATTAAACAGGAGACAAGTAAATTGAGGGTAAGCTAACTAGGGCTGTTAACTATTAGGAGACAGAGAAGAATTTCATGGATTCATTAACTTAAGTCTCTTGACTCCGGGAGGGAGAGACTCAGCAAGTCAGAGAATTTCTTAAGATGCATTTTTGCCAAATTTCCATTAGAGGATTTTTTTCCCACTGACATGGATCACACCTGCCCACACCGGGATAATTTTTCCTCATGCAGAGTCGAGCTCAAAACGTGTAAACCCTGGAACTGCATGTTTTCATGTGTGTGGAAAGAATTCCCATACAATGCAGCCAGGAAGACCAGAAGAACAGGCCTGACCAGTTTAAAGCCAGCAGAAGGTTTTTTTCTTTCTTTCTTTTTAAAATTCCTTCTTCCTTTCTGTCCATCTTTATTTTTTTATTCTTTCTTACTCCCTTTCCTGTATTAGTCCTTGTTCCCTCCCTCTTTTATTTTGTTATTTTTTATTATTATTATTTTTTTAATTAAAAAATTTTTCTTTTAATTCCTTCCTCCTTTCTTTCATTCTTTCTTTTTAATTCCTCCTTCCTTCCTTTCCTTTTTTTTTTATTACTT
The DNA here is from genome assembly GCA_004026765.1 of Micronycteris hirsuta. NCBI lineage: Eukaryota > Metazoa > Chordata > Mammalia > Chiroptera > Phyllostomidae > Micronycteris > Micronycteris hirsuta. The sequence continues at coordinate 2,071 of PVJI01004758.1, read as the reverse complement.
CTCACTTCCTTTCTCCCTATTTTCCCCCCTTCTCTTCTTTTCCCACAGGTGAGACATTAAAATCTGGAGCTGTGAAAATGGCAGAGTTAGACCCAAGCAGGGGTCATCCCCCAAAGCAGACAACGAGATAAATTTCACTTTCCTACTCCAGAGAACTTGCAAGCTGGGAGCAGTGAACACCAGTACACTTACTGAAAGAGGAAATCTACCAACAAAGGAACCACCAACACAAAACAACGGAAGAAGGTGAAGGAGGTAGTGGAACCTACATTAACCTCAATCCAGGACCGAATGGGAAATACAACACATTGGTGGAGAAATTACCCACAACAAACAACTGAACAAGAGTGAGAGAAAAGCCTCAAAACCTTGTTCACATAGAAGAATCAGCTTCAACACAACCTGTCCACACTTGCAGAACAGAATACAAAGCGTGGTGGATGGTGTGACCCTCAGTTAACCAGCTGGAGGGAAGGACCCATCAAAGAAAGACCCAACGACAACCAAAACCCAAAGACATACAGAGAGACAACATAAACGACAGTCCAAGACCAGCGAGCTCAGGAGATTAAGGACACTGCACCACTGAATCTCACAGGTATTCTACCATAGAAGTTCATACCATAAACACAGGAAGTCAGAGCAGATCATTTAAAGAAACAGAGGCTAACAAAAAGAGTCCTACAAACAGTAGGAAGACAAAGAAACAATTCCCAAATGAAAGGAAAGGAGGATACCCCAGAAAAATGCTAAAAGAAATAGAGGCAAGTCAACTATCAGATATTGAATTTAAAGCATTGATTATAAGGAAGCTCAATAAGATCAATGAGCTCACAGAAAATTACCAGAACTACAGGGAACTCACTGCAAACTATATCAACATGAAAAAGGAAATAGAAACTATCAACAAGGTCTAAGAGGAAATGAAGAATACAATATCTGAGCTGAAGAACACAATAGAAGGAATCAAAAGCAGGCTTAATGAAGCAGAGGATCGGATCAGTGGGCTGGAGGACAAAGAGGAAAAATACACCCAAAAAGAGCAAGAAAAGGAAAAGAGGTTCAGAAAGAATGAAGAGGGAATAAAGGAAATACAAGACAACATGAAACATAATAATATCTGTATAATGGGTATACCAGAAGGAGAAGAAGAGAAAAGGATAGAAAAACTGTTTGAAAAAGTAATGATAGAAAACTTCCCTAATCTGACAAGAAAAAAGTCACACAAATCCAGGAAACACAGAGAGTCCCAATCAAAAGGAACCCAAAGAGGCCCACCTCAAGACACACCATAATTAAAATGGCAAAATTCCAAGACAAAGACAGAATCTTAAAGGCAGCAAGGGAGAAACAGGGAGTAACATACAAAGGAGCCCTGATAAGGTTAGCAGCTGATTTCTCAATGGAAACCCTCCAAGCCAGAAGAGAATGGCAAGAAATATTCTAAGTAATGAGATCCAGAGGCATGCAACCAAGGCTACTGTACCGGCAAGGCTCTCAATCAAGATAGATGGCCAAATAAGGAGCCTCCCAGACAAAAGAAGTCTAAAAGAATACAGCTCCACCAAAGCAGCTCTGCAAGAGATGCTAAAGGGACTGCTTTAAGGAAAGGAAGGAAAAGAGAGAGAAAGAAAGGAACACAGGTACAAAAAAAAATGGCAATGAATAAGTACCTATCAATAATAACCTTAAACATAAATGTATTAAATTCTCTAATCAAAAGACATAAAATAGCTGAATGGATAAGAAAGCACAACCCACACATATGCTGCCTACAGGAGGCCCACCTCAGGTCAAAAGACCTACACAGAGTGAAAGTGAAGGGCTGGAAACAAATTTTCCAAGCTAACAGACAGGAAAAAAGAGCTGGGTTAGCAATACTCATATCAGACAAAATAGACTTCAAAAAAAGGGCCATAAAGAGAGACCCAGAAGGACACTTCATAATACTCAAGGGAAGAATCCACCAAGAAGACATAAACATTGTAAATATATATGCACCCAACATAGGAGCACCCAAATACATAAAGAAAATCTTGGAGGACTTCAAGAAAGATATTGATAGCAACAC